>BQNB010010828.1:0-82962 GCA_026074375.1 Tanacetum coccineum | reverse complement strand
AACCCATATGTACCAAGTAAAGGACGAAGGCCCTAAAAAATGCCATCTTGTCTCCCAAGTGTCTAGAACCGCCGGCTAGGGATTCTATGGGGTCTCGGATTCTTCTTTTCGTGTTAGAATCACTTAAAAACTCGTAAAACTCAACCGCAAAATATTCCCCAAAGTTACTTAGCATTTTATTCACTTTAAAAATACTCTTCCAATAACTTAGAGTATTTACTCGATATATTTCCATGTTATACTTCTTAAACACTTATTTGGATATTAACGGGCGTATCGGGACTCACTTTTCGGCATTTCTCAAAATTCACAGGTCATCCACCCATAATATAAATAACACAATAATAACCTCTAAAAAGGATTTTTATTCATAATAAACCACTATTTCCACAATTCTCATAAAATCACCATCGTCAACACGGTACAATATTCTAAATAAACTAACAAACATCATATAGTCGAAGGACTAAATTAGAATATTCAAAACACTAAAAGGGGCAGGGGTTACATTCTACCCCCTTGAAAGAATTTTGCCCCTGAAATTCGACTACTTATCAGCAGTAAACAGATGCGGATACTTAAGTTTCATCTGATCTTTACGCTCCCACGTGAATTCAGGTCCACATTTCAAATTCCATCAAACCTTGACGATGGAAATTCTACTCCGCTTTAACTTCTTAACCTCTCGTTCCAAGATTTCTACAGGCTCCACCATGAAATTCAACCTAGCATCAACTCGGATCTCATCTAAAGGTACTTGCAGTGTTGGATCAGCCAAACACTTCTTAAGGTTCGACATGTGGAACGTGTCATGGACACCATTCAATGATCTCAAAAGGTCTAACAAATCTAGGTGCTAATTTCCCCTTCTTCCCAAAGCATACCACACCTTTCCAAGGCGACACTTTGAGAAAGACATAGTCACCTACACTAATGCAAGAGGCTTCCTTCTCTTATCAGCATAACTTTTCTAGCGATCTCGCGCAGCCTTAAATCTATCCTTAATTTGCGAGATCTTCTCAGTAGTCTCCTGCACTAACTCAGGTCCTATCAAATGACCCTCTCCAACTTCTGCCCATATAATTGGCGAACGACACTTCCTACCATACAAAGCCTCAAACGGCGCACACCTCACACTAGAATGATAACTATTGTTATACGAAAACTGAACTAATGGAAGATGAACATCCTAACTTCCCCTAAAGTCTAAGACGCACGCTCTAAGAATGTCTTCCAAGGTCTGAATAGTACGCTCACTTTGACCATCGGTCTAAGGGTGGTAAGCCATACTCATGTCTAACCGGGTTCCTAATGCCTCTTGCATTGACTACTAAAACCATGACATAAACTAACTATCACGATCAGATATGATCGAAATTGGTACACCATGCCTAGCAACAATCTCATTCAAGTATAGCCTAGCTAACCTCTCTATCTTATAATCCTCACGCATAGGTAGAAAATGAGCAGACTTAGTCAATCGGTCCATAATGACCCAGATTGAATAATGCCCACTACTAGTCCTAGGCAACTTAGTTATGAAATCCATAGCTATTCCTTCCCATTTCCATTCAGGAATCTCAGGTTGTTGCAGCAAGCCAGATGGCCTCTGATGCTCAGCCTTAACCTTCAAATAAGTCAAACACTTACTCACATACATAGCTATGTCTTTCTTCATACCCGACCACTAATACCTATCTCTAAGGTCATAATATATCTTATCAGTTCCTGGGTGTACAGAGTACTTCGACTTATGGGCCTCGTCTATTATCAGGGTTCTCACATCACCCTTCAAAGGAAGCCATATTCAATCTAGGTAATACAACGCTCCATCATTCATAAGTTCAATCATCTCGTCTATACCTCTTTGCAATCCTACAGACTCATCAGACGCCTCTTTCTGAGCTGCTAGTATCCTATCCTTGATACTCGACTGAAGGGTCATATTCATAGCTCAAACTCTCTTTGGCTTTACTCTTTCCTTCCTACTTAAGGCACAAGCCACTACATTCGCCTTACCAGGGTGGTAACAGATTTCACAGTCATAATCACTAAACAACTCTATCCAGCGACGCTATCACATATTCAACTCTTTTTTACTAAAGATATGTTGGAGACTCTTATGACCCGTATATATGACACTCTTTGTCCTATACAAGTAATGTCTCCAAATCTTAAGTGCAAACACAACCGCACCCAGTTCCAGATCATGGGTGGTGTAATTCTTCTCATGGATTTTCAATTGCCTAGATGCGTAAGCTATTACCTTACCTCTTTGCATCAACACACAATCTAATCTTAGGCCAGACACATCACAATACACCACAAAATCCTCTAGTCCATCGGGAAGAGCTAGAACAGGTGCATTACATAACTTATCCTTTAAAGTTTGAAACGCATTTTCCTGCTCCTCACCCCAATCAAAGGTCTTACTTTTTTGAGTCAAGACAGTAAGCGGTTTAGCTATCTTTGAAAAGTCCTCAATGAACCTACAGTAATATCCAGCCAATCCTAAGAACGAACAAACCTCAAATGGAGTTCTAGGGGCTTTCTAATTCTTAACAGCTTTAATCTTACTAGGGTCTACATGAATCCCATCATCGTAATCAATATGCATAAGAAATGTACTTTATCACAACCTAAATTCCACACTTAGAAAACTTAGCCATACAGTCCTCTCTTCCTGAGTAATTCTAAGACTATATCCTAGGTGGCATTTCATGATCTTACCCGTTGTCTTTTAATAGATTAAAATATCTTTTATGAACACTATCACTAAATTGTCTAGTTTACGGCCTACACATCGTTCATCAGATCCAAGAATTTACTGCTAGTGCATTATCAAAACGCCAAGGGGGAATTATAGTGAACTTGAAATGTCCATATCGAGTTCTAAACGCAGTCTTTGGAATGTCATCCTCATGCACTCTTAGCTGATGGAATCCAGACCTAAGGTTTATCTTAGAAAAGTACTGTGATCCTTGAAGTTGGTCAAACAGATCATCAATCCTAAGGGTGGATAACGATTCTTAAATGGCTGTTAACTTAATTCAACTCTCTATAATCAATACATATCTGAAAGGATCCATAATTTCTTAACAAACAATATCGGTGCTCCCTAAGGCGATGAGCTTGGTCGAATGAACCTTTGTCCTGGAGTTCTTTGAGTTGACCCGACAACTCTCCAATTCAGAAGGTGCCAAACGATAGGGAGACTTTGCAACCAGCATCGCTCTAGGGACTAACTCAATCCGAAACACTATTTCCTGAATAGGCGGCAAGCCATATAGATCATCCGGGAATACCTCGGGAAAATCTATCACTACTACTATCTCTTCTTGCTTCTTCTCTTTAGTCCCAGCACTCATTAACTGCCTCATCTTTTCTTCTGGTTTCTCTCCTAATACTCTAAGCACCTGGCCATCTAGTAGTGGTATCCCCACTACTTTCTCATGACAAATTATCTCAGCCTTATGGTCAGACAACCAATCCATTCTTATGATCACATCAAAACTCCCGCTTCTAAACAATATCAAATTTATATCAAACACGTGACCTTCTATTTCTAGTTTGCAACCCTTAATGACCTTATCAATTTCTACTAGCTGCCCGCTAGCTATCTTAATCTCATAACTGAACCCTAAATCGTTAGGCTCTATGTCTAACAGAGGTATAAAAGTAGTGGAAATAAAGCTATAGTCGACACCAGAGTCAAACAAGGTAGTGGCATAATGATCGTTTAGAGTAAATGTACCCATCACGATGTTCGGGTCTTGGCAAGCCTCCTCTGCTCCCAACATGAATGCCCTACCTCTTGCCTGATTCCCTTGGTTCCCACGACCCTGACCCCCATTAACAGTCATGACTTGGTTCTGATGGTTTCCCCCTGGCCTCTGAGCCTGATTCAACCTAGGACAAGCTGATCTGATATGATCGAATCTACCACACTCGTAACAGACCCTAACAGTTGGGTTTCTAGCATTGATGGGGCTTACATTCCTAGGAACCACTCTACAATCATTAGCAAAATAACCTAGGCGGTTACAGTTGAAACAAGTGCGACAAGGTGTCTCAAGTGAATGGTAATAGTTGCAGGTGGTACACTTGGGTGCTGTACCCGTGTACCCTCCCCTAACAGGGTTTGCAGTAGTTGTAGCAAAATACAATTCCTGTCCTCAGTCCTTTTGTTGTCATCTTTAACATTCCTATCCTTGCTAGGTTCCTCCCCATTTCCTCTCTTCTCGGGGTTCTTTTTGATGGATCCATTCCTAAGGGCTTCATCAATCAATGTGTCGGTTATCTGCATGGCCTTTTGGATGGTCTTTGGCTCCATTGCTGCCACCATTCCTCGAATTTTTGGAGCTAGGCCATACACATACCTTTCAATCCTCTTACCTTTCGGGGTTACTAAGTGAGGAACTAACCTAGCCAACTCATGAAACCTATCAGTATACACAGCATGGCCAACCCCAACTATGGCATGATTCCACAACTCAGTTTCTAACTTTTGCATTTCATTACTCAGGCAATTTTCATAATACATTAATTCGATAGACATTTTCATAATACATTAATTCGATAGATAATTGATTTCATTGTTTCCCCACTAAAAGACTACATGGTTTCTTAATACTACAAACCTCTAATTACAAGCTAATAAATAACAATCTATGAAAGAAAGATAATCTATGAGCGATGTCTCCGCAACTAGCTCGGTCTCGAGCTCCCTTGAGCTTCTTGAAGTCCTCTTGGTCCCGACGGTAGGACTCCTGAACCGAAGCCAACTGATGCTCGATCTCAATACAAGCGAGTCTCTTATGGTTACGAGTAACCATCTCGATTGCCTCCATTGTCCTAATCGTAGCACGTAGTGAAGCAATTCTATTGCTAACCCTAAATCTCAAAGCCGTCCCAGCTCCTCCATAGTATGGGCACCCATAACAAATGTCCTGTATGCCATGTTATTGCCTCCCTCCGTGTTAGGCTAGTGTCCTTTACAACGTCGATCGCTGCAGGAAAAGTAACTGCAAGGCGTGGGCGTGAGCGAGTGAACAAACATTCCACCCTGATCTTGATCGGATCCCCAAGATTCTCCTCAACAGAGACATGAATAGTAGGCGCAGCCATAACCTGCACAAGCAAAAGTTTATATAAAGTAGCCTATTATGAAAACATGATGATGCGTGTAGTATGGAAGGTATCGTGATTGCAAACACAATGTATCGGGTATAAAAGAATATGCACTTCAGTGGCAGGGATGAAACGTAATCATGGCGAAAATAAAATGGCATCATAGCATCTTGAATGATGGTTAAATATTAATATATAGATAATTTAATGTTTAGATAATGTTTATGCCTGCGACGCTGTCTCCAGCCACTGTATGCATAAATCTTCAAGAGATTGGTGCCTAGTCTGTAATCTTATCCGTTTCTTCTCCAAATAAGCTCAAGTCACCGTGTATTTCTCCAAAAGCCATCCAAGTGCTAAAAAACCTGAAAGCAAACGATTTAAAGCATGTAATCTAGGCTATTTTGCATGATTTAGGGGGTTTTTATATGACACCCAAAATTAGTGTATAAAATAACACCTCATCAAATATCATACATTTGGGTTTTGCTTGTCCTCAAGCAAATGGGCTTTTTCTTCTAGACATTTAGCTATAATTGGGGTCATTAACCAACTCTTTAAAAGTATTTTACAACACAAACCTTACTAGACCTTATAATTAAAATGGCTCGGAATGTCATATTTACGTAGATCACCTCACATATACGTGTTTGGGATTCTCTCTTTTCACTCGGGCACAGGTGTATAATAAATTATAACATAATGAGCAAACGGAATATCAACACTCATTACATGTCATAGCATATAAATTACCATAGGCTTGGTAAAGGATCAAACCTTCACCGCTAGGCGCAAGCATTATTCATTACTATCCAAGAGGTCTTTTAAAGGGTTGTGGGGTGTAGGTGTAAGATAACATTAATGAAAACGGAAACGGATGAGATACATTTGGGTGGTGACTTTTGGTGAATTCAGAATAGAAGGGTTAGCTAATTATTTATAAGAATACATGTTGGTTTGGTTGTTAAGCCAAAGACTCGGACAAAATATACAAACACTACAAAACTCTACACCAATCTCTTTCTTTTTCTTTTCTTGACTCTAATATAAACATAACATAAGCAAATGGCAGCCCGTACATTTTTTTTCACTCTTTTTTTATATACATTTTTTTCATACACTTTTGCCCTGCCATTGCTTAAACATATAATACATCATGGGGGTTTATAGATACACCCCTACACTTGAACTTTTACATACTTGATTATTTACAATCTAACTAATGACCTGATTTGAGGTGGATCAAAATAACATGGAGCTTATTGAGCTCTATTAGGGGTAATAAATTACTTCTTCCCCAATTCTTTATAAGATGAATACTACCATGAATCCTATGTCCTAAAATTGTATTTACAAGGGATATAGGTACATTAGCAACGTATATGTGTTACTCAATAATTAACTTGGTTAAAATAGATGTACTAAAGTGGAGTACATACAAGATAGGCTAAGGCGATTTGGGTGTAACAATTAGTTTATGGGTGACAATGACCTTCATTAGAAGTCGGCTTAACCAGCATATCACAACAAGAACCTGTGTTGAAAAAAGGATAGGCTCACGTAGGGTTGTTATAGGGGTTTCCTGCACTAAAATGAGTGCTTTGCAGGGTGTGGGATAGTTATATAGTCGATGTGACCATAATAACAATTACAGGTTTAAAACATGGGTTAATCCTAGTGCATCTTTTCTAGCAAATCCTAATACTTACTATGCGGTCTAGGGATGCATCACAAAAACTAGTTCTAGAATTTAATATACTACCGGTACACTCATATAATTTAATACCTAATACCAATGCTTCAGAAAAGGCGAACAAAGAACCATACGTTACATCATCCGTAAGATGGAATAGACACATATGAATGCATTCGAAACCTTAACTCGAGGAAAGCTAAAGGTTATAAACTTTCTTGGGTATCATTAATGGATACCCTAATTCCTAAGATACTAAAAGCGAACCTTACTTTTTTGGGGTGAATTTTGAAGGGTTCTTTTTGTGCTAGTCAATACACATTCATATCCTGGAGCTATTAACACTTGGTTTTTCATCGGTATATGTCATAAAAAAAATTAAATTTTGGTCAAAATTACCTTTTTATGCTATGTTTCGATATATTACCTATCATTTTAAGGAACAAGCAAATGGCAAATGAAGGAATAGTTTCTAAGGCTTATTTTCCTCCCCCTACACTTAAGTTGAACATTGTCCCCAATGTTCTATAAAAGTACTCGTAAGAACGAATAAAGGGATAAGAAAACAAGGAAAAGAAACTAGTACTCGTCTGGTTTGCTTAATAATGGAGAAGAAACATGCGATAACTGGTTAAATCATCCTCCAAGAATCGTTAATGAAACTTCCTAAGAACTTCCAAGCTTCTTCTCGTCAAATATAACATGTAATCAAAGACAAAGACAACTACACCAAGCATAAAATCGGCGGGCTAGATATAAATACAATGAGAGTTTAGGGTTTTGACTCTATAAAAATAGTAGAGATAAGATGAGAGTAATGATGTAATCATAGGTTTATGCAAGTTTACAAAAGAATTACAAATTTTAAATATTGCACATTTTATTTTTCACAAATATTTGAAAAAATTTGAATTTTTACATTACTGGAGACGCGACGCCGTCGGGTATTAATCTCGACGCCGTCTCCAGGGTCTGTAAAAATTTCTTCTTCATTTTTTAAAGAGAAATTTCCTGCACGCAATTTTATTAGTTAAATCTGAAGAAAGAACTGCATAAAAACCTGGAATTAGTCGTTACAATCATACGACTCGAAACTGACGCGAATTAATCTAAACAGTTTATTTTAAATGTTTGAATTTGGTTCTTAAAAACCAGATATATTCCCCTACACTTATTTTGTTGCAAAATACCTTTGATTGCAAATAAGACAAAGTTATAAACAAACAAAGCATGATTACAAAATTCATTCAAACATAATAAAACAAACAATAAAGAATAAAACACAACGACACTACTAAAGTGCGGGGGAAAAAATAAACATCGGGTTGCTCCACAAAAAGCGCTTTTTCTTTATTTATGAGATCTATGAGGCTATGCACATCGAATACACGTTCAAGTGTCATAAAAGTGGTCCAGGTCATGATCTCCCTTGTACTTTCTCTCTCGGAGAGCTTTCTAGTGGTGGGGATCGATTGTAGGGTTTTGGTAAACTCCTCTCCGTTTGGATCAATCAGTCTAATCTTGGCTTGCCATGCTCCATCTCCGTTTTTGGGTGGTTTGTTCCAGTTTATTGGGTTGTTAATTTCTGACCCCCACATGTTATTCTTAAGGTTTATGGGTATGGCTCCTAAATCATGCAAATATGCCCAGATTATGTGCTTAATCGTTTGTTTTTAGGTTTTTAGTACTTGGATGGCATTTGGAGGAAATACACGCGACTTAGGCTCATTTGGAGAAGAAATGGACAAGATTACGGACTTGCACCAAGAATCACCAAGAAGTATTGTTCTTAGAGCGTGGAGACGACGTCGCAGGCATAAAGCAACGCCGTCGTGATCTATCTGGTGACAGTGTCTGGATATTGGTGATGGCGTCACAACATAGCCAACTTAAAGTGGATCTAGAACCATCTACGTGGCGACGGCATTAGAAGCATCAAGCGCCGCCGTCGCGTCGATATGCCTATATATACAAAACCGTTTTTAGGGTTTTAGAGAGTAACTTTAGGGATAAATTTGTATAACTTAGTGAGACGAACCCTAGTCCTTGTAGCAACTTCATAAGTCATTTTTAGGGCCTCTAAACTCTATTGTACTACCTTGGATCCATGTTTTAATTCAAGTAAGGTTATTTATCATTAATCATTCAATATGTCTATGTGTTGTGTGATTGATTTATCTTCTTACTTTCTTTATAACATGCGAGGCTAAACCCTCCTTTGTATTTGCTTATAATTGCATGAAAGTCAGATTGTAGATCCTTTTATTGTTGCTTCTTGTTGATGAATGTGCGCGTTAGACCTTAGAAAACCAGCTTTTATCTGTATCACTATTAACAAATCTAGGGAAATGCGAGTGCATAGAAAGGATACCATAGGGTAACAATCTTTATACTATCTTGCCCCTTATGTGGTTGATCCCTCTTAAGGTACTTCACACGCATTTAATATACTCTTAGGGGCTTTGTAATAGTCTTTATACTACCTTACTTATGCTTTGCCTTAACAGAATATTAAATAGACGACGGATTCGTGTAATTTGTTCATAACTTAGGAAATACTTACACATTACATCACAAGTGTGACAAGGCAACAGGATTAGGAGAAACAATCTGATAAGTAATGCACGATTAAGTAAATACATTTAATTATCATAAAGTTATCACTAGTAGATTAGTTCATCAATTAGTTTAGTTAATAGTTTATCAAACCAACCTCTCAAACCATAGATTTACCTGCTTTTCTATAAATATAAAAATACAAAAATAATCTTCTCTCAACCTCTAGAATTCTATTAGACCGTGATCAGGCCTTCCCAACCTATTCCCTTAGAGAACGATAACAACCCTCGAGTCTTGCCTATACTACTACTACAACGGTTAGGTAATCTGCCTAGGGAGTTGTAAAACTCCTTGTTGAAGTCCTACAATGACCGCATCAAGTTTTTGGCGTTGTTGCCGGGGAATAGTTAGGTTTTGATCATAGTTTAACTTAGTTTTACTTGCTTGAATCCTTTCAAGTGAGACTCTAATTCCGCATATTATCTTTCTTGTAGTCTATCTTTTCTTCATCTTATCTGTTTTGCAAATTTATCACCATGACATGTAGCACCGTTAAAAGGTTAACCAAACCCCTCGACGAGCCTGAAAGAGAATTCTGAAGGCTTAAGAGAGCCGCCTGGCGTCTACAGCAGAACGAATCTTTTGCTATAGCCGGAAGAAACCTCTTTGATGTTGAAGCATCCTCCTCTAACAACATTGGAGCCAACCCGCCAACGCCTCCCAAAACCTTACATAAACATTCTCACCCTAATCCATCCGGTTTCCAAAACCCAATCACCCTTCCAACCAAACAAACAGGAAGAATCATCAACTCACGCAATATATGGTTAATTCAAAAAACATGCACATTCCAAGGATTGAGAAACGAGGACCCCCTCCGTCATGTTAAGCAATACTTAAGTATCATCGATAACAAACAAGCTGACAGAGACGCAATGGATACATCTAGGCTACTCTTCTTCCATTTCTCCCTCAAAGGAAAAGCGGAAGAATGGCTTGATAGAATACCTCCTACTCAAATCACGACATGGGATCAGCTCGTATCACGATTCGTTGACCACCTCTTTCCGGTAGGACGTACCTCGTCCCTTAGAGATTTAATCCTTCGATTCAAACAAGGGGATGACGAACACATCAAAAGCACCTGGATCCGTTTCTAGGACTTAACCAAACAGGTTCCCCACTACGGGATACAAAAATGGCTTCTGGTATAAATCTTTCACAAGAACATATCTCGGGATAACCGTAGGAAACTTGATTAATTCGCTTAATTCCGCTTCAATTCTCTCACCGAAGAAGAGGGGTGGAATCGAATTGAAGAGTATGTCTAGTACCAAAACGATCTATGGGACGACCTGTCACCACCCATGAACGTCTCCTCCATTTCGGAGGCAATGCAACCTATATTCAGGGGACGTCTGAAAAGGGCTTGCAACCAAATCTCCTACCTCAAAACACCTGCTCAAAAGGTTAGGTTGAAAAACCCCTACCTAATTTACGACTACTGCGGAGGATCCCATGAGGCTGATGAATGCAAACAGAACGACCCGGCCGAACAGGTATGCCTATCCGAGGGAGACATCTATGATGATCCTTCCCTTCTGAGGTTCTATCAGAACGATGATACCCCACCATAGGGGAACATCAAAAGTAAAGAAAACGAAGAGGATGGCCCCGAATAGACTATTAGTAGGTTTGAAGATGAGCTCGCCAACTTTATGCTCGAAAAGAAGTCCCACACCAAAGGTATAGGAGAAATGCTTGACTAGCACCGTAAGGAATTGCATGAACAATTCTCCCAAATCCTCTCTATGATCAAGAAAAGTGAAACTCCTGAACCTGAAGCGCCAACTTTTGCCATAACAACTAGATCAAGAGTTAGCACTCAAAACCCACCTTTCCTAGCTCCATTGCAATCAAGGTCTGCCAACCACACTGAGGGGGAAACTGAAAAAGAAGGGCCTGAGGACGCAAAACCAAGCATCATACAAGAACCTGCCCCTCGGCCATCCATCTTTTACCAACCCTCCAAGTCGTCCAATTTGCCCTTTTCGTCCAGATTAAAGAAGCAGAAAAAGGATAACGAGTATGAGCGGATCCTCTTAATCTTCAAAGAGATCCACATCAACCTTTCGTTCTTAGAAGTCATGATCCATATGCCAAAGGGAGCCAAGGTTTTGAAAGATCTCCTTTCACATAAGGAAAAACTTGAAAAGGCATCCTCCTCGGTCAAACTTAGTAAGGAATGTTTTATTATCATCCAAAGGAGTCTGCCCTAAAAAGAAGGGGACCCAGGAAGCTTCATGCTACCATGTCTTATCGGACCCCTGGCAGTTAAGAACGCCTTAGCTGATTTAGGAGCAAGTATAAATCTTATGCCACACTCTCTCTTCCGACGATTATGGATTTCTAAACTTAAACCAACCAAAATGAGTATTCAGCTGGTCGATCGATCTATCAAATACCCTATCAGGGTCTGTGAGAATCTATTGGTAAAAGTAAGCAAAATGAGAATCTTCGTAGTTTTGGAGATGGACGAAGATGAGCTAGTCCCAATCATTTTGGGACGACCCTTCCTCGCCACGGCAAGAGCTGTAATTGACGTTCACGAAGGAAAAAGAGTCGGAAGTGAAACTGTTACCTTCAACATTGGGAAATCCATAAAATTCAAATACTCACGCGACGATTACCTATACTACACCGACCACGCAGCTAAGATTATCCAAGAATAATGGGTCGACACAGTAAGTCATGACAGAAAAATGGGCTAAAGAAGAAGAAGAGGAAGATTCTAACAAAGTGCATGCAGTTTCCTTCTACCCTGGGACAGAGCCGATAGAGCCACTCGAATGGAAGGCCCCAGAGAATAGATTAAAACCATCAAGTATCGAACCACCCAAACTTGAACTGAAGGAGTTACCCAAACACCTTAAGTACGCTTTCCTCCAAGAAAATAACCAACTCCCAGTGGTCATCTCATCCGTATTATCCACCGCCGAAAAAGCCAGGCTTCTCGAGGTTCTTAAGAATCATAAAAAGGCAATCAGCTGGAGTATTGTAGATATAAATAGGATCAATTCCTTTTTATGCACTCACAAAATTCTCATGGAAGACGAGTTCAAACCATGTGTCCAACCTCAAAGACGAGTTAACCCCAACATCAAGGAGGTAGTAAAAAAGAAAGTCATAATGTTAGGAATACGAAAATCCTAGGAAAGTATCGGTCACTCCATAAATAACTGTCGTTAACTCATTAAGTATTATTTGGAACCTTAATAGGCCAAGTTAGGGAAAGATCATGGACAAAGCCCATAACTAGTCCATAGCCGGTCTTAATTAGGGTATACATACACCTCTCCATGCCTTGGAGAGGTGGTTGGTTGTTCAGTTGTTTCACACATTAATGCATTTTCTTTCTATGTTTACTTTCTCTCTCTAAAGTGTTCATCCAACCACTCTCTCTCTCTAAATCACCTCTCTTTCTCTAACCTTGTATGCTATTAGATATCTTTCAATTGGTATCAGAGCCATGGAGTGATTTTCTTAGTTTTTGTGTTTGTTTTTTTTGTTTGATTTTTCATTTTACACCGTACGCCTTCTTTTTGTTCTTTCTTTGTTTTTGAAACTTTTGTGTACACTAAAGGATCATTTACCTTGGTAAATCTGATCTAGTATCTTTAGGATATAGGTGTACAAGCTTAAATTCAAGAAAAACATCATCTTTGTTCATCTTTTGTATTCAAAAAACTTTAAAAAGTACAAATCTTGATTTCAAAATTTTTGGCTTAAAAATCATAAAGTTTACATTTTTAATGTACCTATAGGCTTAGTAATACTAGTTGTACAAGAAAATTTAGGAAAAATCAATCAAAAATGTGTCTTTTTGTGTTTTTAAAAGTTTGAGTTTCGTACTAGTTTTACCGAATTGGCAGTTTGACATTGGCAGTTTTGACCGAATTGGCAGTTTATTTGGCAACCGAATTAGCAGCAACCAAATTGGCAGTTTATTTGGCAACCGAATTAGCAGCAACCGAATTGGCAGTTTATTTGGCAACCGAATTAGCAACAATAATATTCGTATAAGTATATATCGTATTTCCCGTCAGATAAGAAAATTACTTTACGAAAAATAATAGTCTATCTTCCGAGTGTCGTTTCCACGGTGAGAGATGAATTGAAATTATCGAGAATGTTTCGTTTGATGCTTGAATGATAAATATTTTGGTTTTGGATTTAAGCTAAAAATATAATATAAAAACTATAATAAAGCTAAAATAATACTAAAACGGGCATGCTCGCTAAATAACAATAAACGATAATGACAATAAATTAAATAACAATAAACTAAACTACAATCAACGAGCAAATAATAAACGAGCATACCACAAGTCTATGATAAATATGGTAATAATAACAACTAAACTAAGCATAAACGAATAAAGCAACAAATGAACATACTACTAAGCATGGTGTCACACCCCCAAAATCGGACGGCAGCGGAATAGTAACATTGGGGTGCGACTTCAAGGCACAAGGAACAAGTCACAGAAAACGACCTTAAAATGGACGTTTTAAATAAAGTCATATTCTATTTAATAAAAGATCAGAGTTGCAACAGGTTTCATTTATAATGTATTAGAAAACATTGTCAAAACGTTTGTCAAATAGTACTCAAGTTATTAAGCCTTCAAAAATATATATATATCCGCGCGACTCGAATGCTCCCAATGCTCCACTAGCAAAATAGTAACCTGAAAATACATGCTAAAACGTCAACAATAATGTTGGTGAATTCATAGGTTTAAGTAAAAAGCAGTATTGAAATAATTTAAGAAATATTTCAGAAGAAAAGTAGCGTTACAACATTTAAAAGTGTTATTTCCGAAATCCATCCGAAATCCAAGTAGTGATTCAGTAAATCAAGAAGTATTTAAAAGTGGACCACAAGATCGAAGTAATGGTGGACTAAGTACATATTCCGAAGTCCAAAACAAGTAATGTAGACAAGAGAAACACATTCATCAAGTCTAAGTATATATTATTGCACTAAGCTCATGACCCCGAAACTTAACGTAATAAACTGTAATCAAACCAGTACTCGAGGTTTGTGCCCCAACACGGATACAGATGTTACAAAAACATCCTACGAATTTTCTCAATACAGATGTTGCCAAACATCCTACGAATTTTCTTCAAATGTTAAATGCACCTTGATCAAACTAGTGACCCAAGGAAAGGTGGGGATTGTCAGTCCCGATAGATCTATCCATAACACTCGCGCTTACAACAATAGTAATTAACGGTTCATGATTAGTAGGGACTTAAGTGGCAATATAGTGACTACTTAGGCAATAATATTCAGGCAGTAATCTGGATAGCATACAATTTAGAAAACACTTGTGTCCATAGTAAAACAATCATGTTGTTCAAAATTCACGGTTTCAAAGGTAGGTATTCAACGATCTCAAATCATGTAGTAAACAAATCAAGATTTAGTAAAAATAGTCAGGTAATGCTTACGTATAAAAATCAATAAGTTTATGTAGTAAAACGAGCACATATTCTCACCCCGAAAACAGTTTAAGAAAACCATTAAAAGAGAAAAGGTGGGGCTATGAACTCACCTTAGAAGTGAAGTGAAGAATAAGTCGAGTGAATGTATGAAAACGCGTCACGAAAATATCCGAAAGCAACCTAAGTAGATATCGGTCGTATAAGTACTAAGTACCAATAACATATATAATTCTATATAGCTACATCACCATCTAATTGTGTTTGTGAAATAATGTTTAAATCGCATTTGATAAATAATAATCATGTATTTTAACTCGTATAATTGCGTAACTAGTTTAATCGCCTTTGTAAAATATCATTTATAAAGTTTAGAACAAGTATAAATATTATTTAAGTGATTCCAAAATGTTTCGCAAAAATTTATAAAAAAAAACGAACCAACACTATTCATCTCAGGAAATAGTGCACAAGTTATAAAGTAGTGTGTAACTTTCTCGTTTTAAGCCCGTTTCTTACGTTTCTTATGTCCATGCTTTCGTATTAAGACGGCGTATCAAAATATGGCATTTTTGTATTTCATGTCCTCTGATGAACAGTGATTTTACTGTTCATACCAGTTATAAATTTATTTTTATAGTTTTAGTTATCGTAAAACCCGTAAATGGCGTATCTTATTCGTTATAGCTCCGTTTTTAGCGATTCTTTCGAGTACGTTCTCGTAATTAAAAGTTCTATCATATTAATGATGTTTTCAAAATGTTATTTACTGATGTGAACAGTAACTTTTATAAAAATAGTTTTATAAAAGTATTTATTGTCGTAAACTTGTAATTGTCGTATCTTTTTCGTTATAAATCGGATTTTCGAGTTTCTTACCTTTTTGGAATCCTCATGACATGTAGTATTTTATAAAAATATAAAATATATGTTTTAAATCTCCAATTTAAAACAGCCCTTTTCATTAGTTATATATATTTCTTTATATAAATTGTTTTATATAGTTTTTAACTTATATAAATTATCACAAATCCTCCACAATCATTTATATTATAAGTCTTATATATTTAATAGTCCATTAGTCCATATTGTCCAAGATTTGTCCAAGATAACATGTCCTCTCCTCACATTTACTTAGCAACTTATTAAGTGACTTTTTAATTAACTTATTTATACATAAACCAAGAGTGTACAAGAGTTATAATTCTATTATAACATCATATTAGCATTCATATAACATGTACAAAAGTGTACAAATCCATAATCACAAGTAAAAATACATTTTTCATGTTTAAAAGTATCCTAATGGTGATGAGTTATATAAACATTATATACATATGAAATCATGAAAGTAAATGATGTAGGGTTTTTAGATAACCTTGATGTGTAGTAGGATGATGATGAATATGATCTAAACCCTTGTAAACCTCAAACCAAACCCTCTAATCACCTAGGAACATCTTAGATATGGTGTGTGAATGCTTGTATGTGTTGTAACAAAAATTTTATGGATGGTTTATGGTTGTTTATGGTATGCCGTGGCTAGGAGGGGGAGAACAAGAGAGGTTTTGTGTTGTTTCACCTTAAGAATGATTATGTGTGTGTTTACTTGCTAGGGAAAGCCTTATATATCCCTAAGACTAGTCAATACAACTATTGAGAGTCCAAGACACATTGAGGGAAATGGGGAAAGTCTTTGGTCAAGACTTAGTCATACTTAGGTTTTAATGTGGTGAAGTTGTACATATGCTAGTTGGTGATTTTTGTGAGCTATATGTCCCCTTAGACATATATTTTGGCCGAAATATATGGGTGGGGAGGGAGTACATTAAGTGTTTTGATATCTTACATAATATCTAGCATAATGTTTAAGCTACAAGTTGTAATGTAATATGTAAAAGTAATTACTTGTATTTGAAAGTCTTGTTTTATTTATTTTGCATAAATTTCAGCCAATGTAATATGGGTGGGTGCATTTTTATAAAATTTTGGGCATTGGGTATAAAAATGGATATTTGTTGAAGCGTACAAAAGTTTTAGTGCTTCCGGGTATACCTAAATGAATTAAATTGCGAAATGTAAATGCAAATATTTTGGTTTTGGTTTTAAACTAAAAATATAATATAAAAACTATAATAAAGCTAAAATAATACTAAAACGTGCATGCTCGCTAAATAACAATAAACGATAATGACAATAAATTAAATAACAATAAACTACACTACAATCAACGAGCAAATAATAAACGAGCATACCACAAGTCTATGATAAATATGGCAATAATAACAACTAAAGTAAGCATAAACGAATAAAGAAACAAATGAACATACTACTAAGCATGGCAACTAAATGGACAATAATAATAGACATGTTAAAATAAAACTACAACTAATAAAATGGAAATACTTGCTAATCATGACAAGTAAAACTAATAAGCATAACGATAATAATAATCATATCAAGCTAAATAACCTAGAACTACTAATAAACTACGAGCATAATGTAAAGCAATAGCAATAGCAAAAAGTAAACTATACATGACAATAAAACTAACAAGCTACAATAATGATATCTAGTCTAAGAAAAACGGCAATACACATAAACATAATCGCTAAACATTATAACTAAGCTACGAGCGACAAATGAAACAACAATAATAATAAACTGAACTAAACATGGCAACTAAAATAACATTAATAGGCATAACGGTAAAAGACATAATAAGCAAATTTAAACTACAACCAAATAGAATTAAAAAGAGATAAGATTTAGAACCCGGATGCCGAAACCGAATCGATTATAATCACCCGATCTAATAAAATATTAAAATAAATAAGTTTGGGAGCTAAAAGCTCTAAACTTAAAATATTAAGCTAGTTTACTAGACCCTTAAGCTCTACGCCTCATGAGTTGACCGATCCATCATAAGACAAGAAAGGGTTAAGCAATGAAATATATTGGACCAAGTTTTATAAATCTAACTAAGCTAAACTAATATTTTTGTGTTTTTGAAAATTATTTAATAACTATTTAATAAAACATAAAGTTACTAAAACTGATTTTGCAAAAAATAGTAAAAGTGATTCGCTCACTCTTACTGTATCCGAAATATAACCTTGGCCCAAACTTACAAGCCCATTTGAAAATTCATTTCACACAGAGATGGTTTAGAAACTTATTGCAACAACTGTTTTTTTTAGATTTGAGAAATTTGTTCAATTTAAACTGTTGGATCCGAAATGAAAGAAGCTTAAAACGTAAACAATAATTTTTTTTTTACTTTCGGTTACCAAATAAATGAACTGTTGTCAAACCTTCAACTAGTAAAACAGTTGCCCCCTTTTTAAAGAATGGAGTTCGAACCAAGATCTAGAATAAGAGCCAACCAAATAAGCTAGAGAAATAAGCAACCCATACGAACTTTAAACTAAATAAGCTAAAGTAGAAAGACAAGTTTAATCAATCCCTAAACGAAAACTTAACTAAAAAAAATTGTTTTGGAACTTTTGTAAAATAAGCTAAACTAGAAGCAAATAAGCTCTCGGACCTAAAAGTAACTAGGCTTATAAATAAGCCGAGCACATAAGCTCGTTATACTTTTCTTATGTCCGAATCGAGCCAAACAAGAAGAAAAGAGGTAAAAATAAATAAATTAAAAACAACGATCTAAAAATCGAAACGCTCTCGAGTAAAAAGGAAGTAAAGGCTTATTAATTGAGCCGAGATGTAAATCTCATTATTCCTTTGCAACAACTCGAATCGAGCTAGAGGTTTTAGGAGAGGAAAGAGATACGACAATAAGCCAACAAGAGCTTATTTGTAACAGAAAATAAGCTAAACAAAATTAGCTTATTAAATAAGCCGAACACTTTTAGAAATAGTAAGAAGAAGAAATAACTTGCACTAATAAGTAAACCAACCTTAAACCATCTTTTATAAATAAGTTAAACCAAGATCTTGTTTCAAAGAGACTAAATAAGCTGAACTCAGCTTTTACAAAATTTAGAATAAGCTAAAACTTAAAATTTGAGAGAAGCTACAAAAAAAAAACTAATCTAAAACTAAACTAATTCCCCTCAAACTGGTGCATGCGATTTTCTTTATAGCCAAAAATAGTGAGGGCAAAGTTGTAATTTTCGAGTGAATATTGATGCGTAATAAAAACGCTGATAAAATGTCTCGTGATCACTTCCTCGTACAACTGCATAGGATTCCAGATCTACCAACAAATCACCACCACGTGTCTTCTACAAAGCGTTTGATAAACGCTTCCAATTACTTGCTCGTACACACTTTATTAAATAACAATTTGAGAAATGGTGTTAGTGGAGGGCCACGTGATTTTTTTTCATTTAATTCAAGGCATGTGCCATCTTCATGCTTTTCTTTTCTTCATATCAACTGAACACTACAAGCATTTTACTTGGGCTTTCAATTCCAATGTGGGCATAGTCATGGGCTGGGTTAGTATAACAATTTGGCTAGCTTCAACAAGGGCTGGCCCGACCCATATAACGGGTTACGGGCCGACCCAATAAACAAAGCAGGCACAGTTGAACTCGAAATCTCGTGCTCTTTCCAGTCTCGTGCTCAGAAAATATTTATGACTTCGACTTGGCTTTAAATTTTTGACTTTGACTTTCTGGCTTTGATTTTGACTTTTTGCACCCTTTTCAATCTCGTGCTCAGTTTTGTCGGTTTTGGCTTTGTTTTTGTCATTTTTCTGAATATCCGTTCTTGCACAACACAAATAGCAAAAACAAGCATATATTTGCCATTTTAATTATGTTTTTGGTCTTTTGGGTTCGTTTTTCATGGTAAAAGATATGTATAAAATAGCGAATACCAAATTCCCCCATACTAAAGTATTGTCGTGTCCTCACGCAATGTTATGAAGTAAACACTTACAAAACCAAGAATCTCGATCCCCCTCGACTAATAACCTTGAAAAGTAGCTAAGTATTCATCGAGGGAAATTTAAGAATCAAAAGTTTGAATAAGCCCCATTTTTACCGTTAAATCAACCACCACTATTATTTTTGTATTTTTTCACTATCTACTTATTATTCAACTAACTAACATGATTGACTTCCGTTATTGGGATCATAGAACAAGATGCACTTTAATCCTAAAATGCCCCCAAAAAAGGATAAATTCATCGTTCCCGACTTTTCACTTATTCCAAACCAAGCTTAAAACAAAATCACCGTTAAGTACAAGTATAGATGCTAACACTACTCATATTTGCAATTTGTAAACTTTTTACTCCCGACAATTATTATATTTAGGCGAATGTGCTATTTCGAATTTCAACCATGGATCAACGGTTTTTTATGCAAAATCCTATGCTTCACGTTCCACCCGAGAATATTGAGTTTGAAGGCGAGATCATCCCATGTAGCGACTTTCGTCTCGGCACATCCCAACCTCATCGGCTAAGTGACCGGGCTTTTGACACCTCACGGAGACTAGTATCGGGACTCACGGACCTTCGTTTTCAAAATCTCTTAGGTTTTCCGTTTACACATATCTTATTAATGTAATCATGAAATAGTCTTAGTTCAAAAGCATATTTAAATTTAATAAAAATAATTTTCCACTTATTAAGCAATATAAACTTATTAAACCTCGGTCCTTTAGAAGGCTACAACATCGGCCACGCCTCCGACACGATGTAGCAAACATATTTCGACCTTGAATTATTATTCTTTATTATATTTTTGCACACATTTTTTTGCTATAATCATAATATATTACCGGTGCCTTTTATCTCGAAGCCACATCGATAGCGAGTCGACAAGAGGTTATTCTACTTATTATGACACCGGCCCCCGCCTTATATGAAGACTTCAACATCGGCCACGCCTCCGACAAGATGAAGTAATCTGGCGGAGATATTTATTCTACTTATTATTTTCTTTATTTATTAATTGCGAAGAGAAAATTTCGTTTTTAGAAAATTTAAGTATAAATTTGAACTAAGACTAAAAATATTGATACATTTCAATTTCAAAAATTGTTGATTTAAGTCTAATTTTCAAAAGTAGCACGTATTATTAGTCCGGTTAAGAGCTTATGGGAGAAAAAGTGACAAATTACACTTATGAGCTCTTAGGATTTCCAAATAATCCTTGCTTAGCATCCAACTTCTACTTAACACTATCATTTTTCGTTCTTCACGAAGATTCGCGAATGCTTAGTCTAAAAGTTAAGGAACAAGCTAGAGCTCAACACGCTCGATCGGGTCAAAATTTATTCTTATTCTACCCAGCAGGAAAGTCAAAATTGTGACAAAACACTTATTTTTTTTTTGGAAATTTTTAATTTTTTTAATTTTTTTTTAAATTTTGGTGGTAAAAACGGGATTACGTGAAAACAACGGCTGCAGGCATAATCAAATCGAAGATCCCCCCATACTAGAATGAAACATTGTCCTCAATGTTTTACGAAGGGTACCTACGTCATACTAAAGCCGTTTATGAATTATGCTAAAGATAAACGTTAGTCGAAAAGATTAGGATATTGGATTCCCAAAATGAAGCTGAGGATGTGAAGCTCGAGTGAATGAAGGACATAACCGCGAGCACGAGAGTCATCACAATCTGGGAAATCCTGGACAATAAACCACAAAAACACAAGCAAACGAGAATAGAAGAGGCGAGCCTCTATACAACAACAAAACACTTATTCATTACTACTAAGCTAACATACTACTACTACGGATAAACTAGGATAAGCATGGGGTGCCTCCCACGAAGCGCTTGTTTTAGGTCACTTAGCTTGACCCAATCCCCCCATACTTTGATTGTCAAGGGGATAGAAAAGGGGATGACAAACACCCAAATAAGGAGTGTTGAGTCTCCATGAATCAACATCGGTCTTTTCTGATGAAACACCTTGGCCAGCTTTAAAGCCCATGTGATTGAGAGAAGGAGATGTTCTCCTTAGAAGCAAGAACACCGTGATTGAAAACTTTATCTTCATTTTCGGATGAAAATGTAAGTAAAGTATCAATCACGGGGGGAAGAGTAGCAAGATTTCTCGTGGATTCAACTTCAATGCATATCCCCGGATCGTAAATCTTGTTACTATCTCCGAAAGGAGAAGAATTATTAAGATCGGATCCGAGATCATTAGAAGGAATGAAGTCGAAATCCAATTGAAGGGCGAGATGGGTGGGCAAAATATTAGGCACATCAACGGGGATGTCTTCCACCACATCAATGGTTGAATCTCCCGAATCGGGATAATCAATTGAAATGATCGAACTCGACGGGAGAGTAAAATATCGTCATCTTCCGAGTCGAAATCATCACTCTCAATACCCGGTGGTATTGAGTCATCACCATTAAGAAAAATGTCAATCTCCTCCATAAGAGAGTCATTATCCTCGACCGGGATAGGAGATGGAGAGAAAGACTCGGTAGGATTTTCCGAATTAAATTCTTCCGGAGGACGGGGATAAGAGTTATCGTAAAGCAAACTTTCCAAAAACAAAATATCTCCCTTCGAATCGAGGTTGACATCATCAATTCCCGGTGGAATTGAATTGGTATTTTCTAACACCTCATCATCAATTTGATCAACCTTAGTGTAAGTGATTTCTTCATCAAGATCAAAGAGAGGATTAGAGAAAATTTTAAAATTCTCATTTAGAACGTCCTCTTCGGAAAATGACTCATCACTCGAGGTAAAATCTTCAATGATATCGAAGAGAGGGTTATAGAAAGTAAGATCATGATTCTTTGAAGAATCATCATACGGAGGCAAATCACACTCACCTTCGGAAGAATCTTCGGACTCACTTAGGATTTGGACAAGGTTCTTGACACTAGACTTTATTAATTTGTCCGATTTCGTTTCCGGAATAGTGTCAAGATGCTCATCCTCCATTATGAGAGAGTTTGTTTTTGGTGAATCGGGTGTGATTGCAACACACGGAGGAAGTTCAGAAATAATATCTTTTAAAAGGATAGAACTTACTCGGCATTTCATCAACGTAGCAATGGGAAATCTTCCAATATCGATCATTTAAGCCGCTTTCTCTTCTTCAGATTCGCTTTTCTATCTTCCTTCATTTGTGTATCAATAGACCAACATATCACATATATGACAATTTGCTCCTTAAGCTGTTTTTGAGTAATTGAGAAAGCAATTTGATCATTGAAGATTGGATGATTGACGGTATATTGCGGGGGTTGAAATTGGTCAAAACCGAAAGAATTAGAATCATAGCACGGATTTTGCTCATGATAATAGTCTTCATTCATCGGTTGACATTGAAAAGTCTCATGAGGACCCCCGCAACTTTCACAACAAAGATATTGTTGTTGAAAATCATGAAAATTTTCGTATTGTGAAGGGTGGTTTGCAAAACTTGGAGAATCGTTAGAAGAGTACGGAGTTGAAAAATTGATTGGTGTTCTATTTCCAACAGTACAATAAAAACAAACTCCATCATATTCATTACAACCACATTGTTGGCATGTACCAAAAAGACATTGTTGTTGCAAACTTTGCAAATTTTGTAGGATCTCATTAAGGTTTTGATTGTAGCATGGTTCCGGATTAGAGATAATCGGAATTTGCGGTGGACAATTGTAACCATAATGAGCACCTTTCCCACAAGACTTACAAGTACATCGTTGACAAAAGATATCGTCTAACGAATCACCACACTCGTAACAACAATTGTGGTTAATTTGTGGAGGACTTTGTGAAGAATTTATACCGGGGCCTTGTTTGACAACGAATGGCTCTTGATTAACAAAGTTAGTATCGTCATCGGATGACTTGGAAGTGTCTTGGAAGTCTTGAAAAACTTCCTCCAATGTCTTTCGTATTAGAGCACATTGTCGACAATATAGACCATGAACCGGGTCTCCACAATCGAGACAAATTTTTTCAATTTTAAGGGGTCGTTGAGACAAGTCGGGTACGGGAACAAGAATCTTGTCTTCAAGACTCCCTATTGAACAACCACAGTCTTTAGTGTGCAAATTTCCACAAGACGAGCATTCTTTAATCGCGTAAAGGGGATTTAAACGATAGTCGAATGACGCCATAAGAATTAAACAATTTAGAGGGATAAGAAAAGAATTAAATGAATAAGAAGGTAAAGAGAATAAGAATTAAACGAATAAGAGGGTAAAGAGAATAAGAATTAAACGAATAAGAGGATAGAGAAGAATATTTATAGATTTTTCAAATAATACATAATAAAAAAAAATTAAAAATAAGAAAGAAAAATATTTTTAGATTTTTATTTTTAAGATAAAAGAAAAATATTTTTGGGTTTTTTTTTTTTTTTATAATATTTAATATTTATAAAAAGTAAGGGAAAAATAAAATAAGAAGAAAAATATTTTTGGATTTTTTTTTTTATAAGTACGAAAATAAACTTTCCGAAGAAAGGATCTTCAAGGCACGAACACGAACAATCCCGTAAAAATCGCTACACCTCTCCCCGGCAGCGGCGCCAAAAACTGGTCCCAAAAACTGATTCGATAAAATATATATAATATATAATACCAAATAGTAATAGTATAGAGAGTATCCCGTTAGATAAGAAAATCACTTTAGAAAAAATAATAGTCTATCTTCCGAGTGTCGTTTCCAACACGACGTGAGATGAAATGAAATTCACCGAGAATTGTTTCGTTGATGCTGAATGGCAAAGAAGTTGTTTTGTGGTTTTAAAATAAAAATATAATATAAAAATTATAATAAAGCTAAAATAATACTAAAACGGGCATAATTTTTGGTTTTGGATAAAAACTAAAGAAAGCGATAAACTAGATTATACTAAATATTAAGCAAGCTAAAAAGATGAAGAATATAAAGAAAAATATGCTTGTCAAGTAAAAGTGAATAGATCCTTAAGTGTGAAATTTTAAATCTTAATGATGAACTAATTTCCGTCTAATAAATCGATTCCTCAAAACGTTGGCTTAATATTGAAAACGACTTTTATCGAGAAATTAATTACCAATTTAATGCCCACTTAATCTTACGGCTTTTACCGTTCGACTAAATAAAACACTAAACTAAATAATTTTTATAAATTATTAATCACTAATCACTTATGTAATTCCACACTTAATTCACTAGTCGCAACCCACTTAACAAGCATATATAAATCTACTCGCTAAACATGACAACTAAACTAACAATAATAGGCATAACTACGCTACGGATAACAACTAAAGCAACAATAATAATGACTAAGCTAAACGTGGCGATAAACATAAAAATAGATAAGTAAAAAGAGATTATTGAAAAGAGATTAGAAGTCACCATATTCGAGTTAACGATCGACATGTCAACAATACCAAAAATCCATATCCAAGCTAGTTACCCATAACTCCTTTGATTGCTACATAACCCCTCGTTAATCACCATTGGCTAACAATAGATCACTTCACCAAAAATCAAGATTCTATACTCTCTGTTTGTTTTTAAGTAAAATAAGATGACTAACAAGAATTTAATCAAATCGTTAAGACATGAATAATCTAAAGGTTTCATAAAATAAAGACGTAGAATAGAACATTTATAAAATATTAGTTGAGACTTGAAAGTATATGGCTCATCTTAAAGAGACGAGATTGAAAGTAAAAAAAAGTTTGGCAAAATTTTGATAAAGATCTATTACTAGAAAACTCAATACAATATAAAACATGAACATTAGAATGCTACTGTTTCGGTTCAAACTTAAGACTTAAACATTTGACTAATGAAAATTAATGAAGAGAAATTCTACAATAAACTACTCATATCCTACTGCTCTACGCTACCCTCAAAAAAATGAAAAGACGAAAAGTAAAATGTAAAGAAAAGATCAGATCGAGTCTGCTGCTATCTACGCACTAAAAAACGAAAAGAGACAAAAAAGAAAACTAGATAAAAGATTCCATTGGTCACCTGATCTACTTGTTTCTTCCCTTGCGTAAATCATAAGCATATACAAGATTTTTTCATCTCTCTTGGGCTTCCAAATTGTTGATGGGCCTAGCTTATCAATCTTGGATTGGACTTGTATTATATAAGTATGTTGGGCTGGATATTGCATTTTAGTGCTAGGCCTGGTGTAGCAATCTTTTATCATTGGCTTTGATAATAACAATGGTTCAGTCCGAACCATATAATTAGTGTCGGGCCGGCCCAATAAAAGATAAAGGCACCGTCGAACTCGGTTTCTCGCGCTCTTTCCAATCTCGTGCTCGGTTTCGTTCGGTTTTGCCTTTGTTTTGTCCTTTTCTTGATATCCGTTACCTGCACATACACAAACACAAAAACAAGCATATACATTGTATTTTCCGTACATTTTTAGTCATTTAAGCTCATTTTATTAGGTAAAAGGTATGTGTATTTTAACACATACCAAACCTCCATATCCGCATCACCGAATTGACCAACTGATAATAAATTGTTGATTAAGGCCTTCGACATAATAAACCCTCTTGATAGTTTTATTTCCTTGAACCAAATCACCGTATCAAAGAATCGATGCAAATTGATCAGTCTCGAACCGCACCGTACCCAGATATTTCTTGATGAAATTACACAAAAACTTTAGGTTGCCTGTCATGTGCATTGTGTATCTAGAGTCGATGATGAATATGATGATTTGTACGATCTGCATAAGAATTAGTAGACGATGGAGCATTAGAAAAAAAGGATCCTAAATCATTTGTGGGTGTTGAGTCATTAGTTATCCAAGATGCAATATCTATAGTGGGACTAATACTCATTGACACATTTTTTGTCCTAATTTAGGAACCCATTTCTTTTTGGTCTTAGGCATCCATGTATATTCTGATGGACATTGTTTCTCAATCCACCAAGTCCATGTCTTACTAGTGTTCTCATATAGCATCCTAAAGTAACTCCTGGATTTCTGGATAGTAGATTCTGAAGCAACGGTTTTCTTATGGCATGTTACAACAGATTTGTTTGCTTTTCTTTTGCGTTTCCTAGCACTACTAGGTGTAGGATATCAAATCACATAAACTAACAAGTATGGAAAGGAAAGAAATCTAGAGAGAGAAAGAAGGTTAGAATAAACTTAGAGAGAGAAAGAAATGTGTTTATTATGAATGAACTAACACCCTTTCCATGGAAGGAGAGGGCTTATATACTAGTCTACATAGGGCGTGGTCAACATAAGGGGAGCCTTATATTGACCCGGTTAGCTTAGCTTTTACATTTAACGCACTACGAGCTAAGAACTATATTTTAGAAGTGACCGAGAATTTTCTAGATTCCTAACAATCTCCCCCTAAGGGAGGTCACACCGATTTACAAAAACTGAAGGTTAGCATTCTATGAATGTCTTCGATCTTGCTCGTAGTCTTGATTCTTTGATCTTTATCTTGTGAATTTGATGTAGTGATCTTGGAACTTGTTCCTTTAGCTTGACTTGCATGTGATTTTGAGCTTTCTTAAGATCATCAACCATACATCATCTCTTTTTATTACATCATCTCTTTTTATCATCTTGTAATCTTTTGCCTTCTTATGATCTTGTGACTTTTGGACCAACATGCTCAAACTGTTCTTAATCTTAAATTCTATCAAACAATCTCCCTTGGAATGCCTTTTCTTAAACACTTTAACACTTCAAGGAAGATATTTAAGTATCAGAGTAGCGGAAGATTTGAGTATCATGTACTTGAGATTTCATTATGTCTTTATATTTGTCGTTTGGGCATGAGCATGTGGTTACGAATCTGACTCGTCATGGACTAAGTATTGCTACTATCGGGAAAAACCTGCAAGTATAGGTTAGTGATAATCAACAGATATGGATGAAAGTGTCTTTGTCACTTTGTCGAATACGGTTGCAATAACCACATTTCCCCGTTAATCAGTATAAAAAATGCCTGTGATCAGGTAGGATTCGAAAGAACATCCTTGATAGGGTTTCGCAACTGCACTAGCCGTTCTCTTTACCGGAATGTCTCAAAGCAGACAACACGGTAAGAGTGAACCTGTGAGTTACTATCTCACTGTTTGAGTCATCAATTCATATACTGGACCAAATCGATATCTAGTTGTCACAAGTTTAATCCATATAGGATCCCACAAGTCACCTACTGCAATGTTGTTTGATGTTGACACTGGAAGGATTTCCATTCGTCACTATGAAATGCTAAAGAGCATCATTTTAAATGTTCTGGCAAGGTGACAATGATAATGCGAAGGACTCTTAAGATATTTCTTGTAATTCACAGTTTATGAATAACAAGTATATTTTAAATTAGTGTCCTAATGAGATTTATTGATGATCTCTTTTTGGCTCTAGACTCAATAGCGCACTTTGGATTTAGTGATCGGAGGCTAGAGTTGACTGCCATCTTTTCAATATCAACAAACTCGGAGTGAGAAAGTCGATAGATAACGTGTTTAGTCTCTATGAGAAATGGTACATAAATCTTTTAAGAGATTCTAGTGGCTAGGGAGGGTTGTGCATTGCATCATTGGGTCCATGATGTCTGTCTTCAATGTCAGCAATCATCATTATGATTCTGACAGCATATGTATTGACCCAGTTTATGCCTAAGTGTGTGGATGGCTTCTTTCTTTACACCCTTTATCCTTACATTTCTTTTTCATTCTTCAACCCCTTTAATGCTTACCAAGACTTCATTACTAAAACTTTGTTGGGTTTGTTCCAGTGCTAGCTCTGTCTTAGTTGTCATTATTCCTATTCACACTTTTTGCCTTTTTACATATCATACCTAATGACTTCTAATCTAACTATTGGAAAGTCCATGGGTAGATCCCTCCGGTTCTGGCTAGATCATGAAACGAATACCTATCCTTAACCGCCTTATATATCCAAAATAATAAGTACATGGTCGGTCTTTTGGTATTTCCACAGTAGCCATTAAACCTTTTGAAAATCAGTCAATGTACTAGTGATATAAATCAAAACTTTTATACCTTGAAGGTTTCATCTTTTCCAAAATTGCTCCCCTTCATATGTGCATCGATGTTCGAAAATGTTTTGCACAAAAGAGGGAGAAGCTTCACTTGAGTTACTAAGATCACATTATAAGCCTTATATTTTAATCACATTTTATCCCCTTATCAAAAATGTCAAATCGTTTGATATTTTAGATATCAACTGATTTAAAATTAAGCTTTCGGGGAGAAAAATGTTACTGATTTGCATGCTTATTAAGAACATTTTAATGCTCCCCCTCAATTAATGAGGGTAAGATATAGTGTTACGTACATATTTTGAAAGATTTTGAATTTAATGAAAAATTCATGAAAAATGATACTTAACACATATATACTAAAGTTTATACACTACATCTTTACATATTTACAAGATATATTATGAGACAGGACCTGTTATAAGAGAAGATCGAGTATGACAAAGTCATACTATCCTCTGCATTAGCCTATAGTCCGTCTCGAGTGCCCTTGCACCAACCAATCTTTCCAAATTCCGCATAATTTGCCTTTCCAGCATCTGCTTATCAATCAAATCCTCCATGATACCTGACCGTGTCTGATCTGTGGCTGACCATTTTCTTCTTGGCAAGTCTTTGTTGTACCCCAATCTAAAGTTAATCAGCATGTGATGGAGAGTGTCACGAACAGACTTGAGCGTTCCGTCCCAGAACTTGTAGAGTTCATTAGCTCGCATCAGTCTCTTTCGATTGCATAAATCTTCATAGAAAATCCCTTGTGGATCAAATGATGGAATGTACAGTTCTTTAGAAGAGAGTCCAGGAAAATCCTTTTGAGGCTTGGTGATATTAAGCTTCTTTTGGTAACTTTCTACTCTGAGTTGAACATCTTTAACTTTTTTCTGAATGACAATTCTTCGAGTATACATGCGTAGAGCAACCACCAAATCAACAATGACGTATCCTTCAAGGTTGAATAGCTTGTTTAGAGTTTGAAGGAGTAGCATATCTTTGATTTCATTCTGATGGAGTCTTGGAAAGTCTCCTTCCATGAATTTATACAGCTTCTGATCAGATCTTCTCACAACGATCTCTTTCAAATAGCCATATCCAAACTGCTTATCTACTATCACACTAACCACACTTAGAATCTTCATGGTAGAGTATACATCATGACTGGATGTCCTATTGACTTGAGACCTATACCATAACTAGCGTTTGGGTCCTTAGTGTGATATCCCAAAGGCAGCGTCCTTGTCATATGCCACTTTGACTGGACTTCATAATTTGGGAATCATGTCTTCAATACCTTTTAAGTTATATTATGTAGCCTTTGTTTTGGTGATTGATGAAGTATATTTTCTTTTTGTGTTTCCTGCTGTTAGATATTAAAGATCATTATTGAAAAAGAAATCAGCAAGAACAGTAAGACGACCTGTGTAAAGGTAGAGGCTTGCTCAAGTCATAGGGACATCGATCCCCTTCAGGGTTGTTCCAGCCAAGTTGGTTAGATAAAGCATGATAGCATTCCTCCATATTGTATTCCAGTTCAACACAGCTTTTGCATGTTCTGTTGAGAAGATTATAAACTGGTCCAACTAGATCCGCTTTGGTGAGCTTTGTCAGCTTAAGGCGGTTCATTGCAAAGGTCGTGAAGTCAATGGGAGTACTCATTAGGTCATCAAAGGTGAGTGGAGGATTTTTAGTATTGGCCAGATCATTGGGCCAATTCTATTCCGGTCCATCTTCAACTGCTTTGCCTTTATTCCATTTAGGATCAGGAGTGGGAGGCCTTGGAGGTTGTTTGAACCATGTGGACTTGTCAGTCTTTGGTGTAACCTCAGCATCAGGTTGATCATCAGCATTATTAACATCATTTTCATGATTCAAAGGTTGATCAGTATATGCAACCTCATAAACGGTTTCCTCTGCTTGCACAGACTTACTAGATAACGAATGTTGAGATTGGGTTGTACCTTTAGTCAAACCAGATTGATCAGTCTTTTTAGACGACTTAGCATCCTTACTTTTCTTTCTTTTCTTCATCCTTTGGTTTGATCTAGCATAAGGGTCTTCTTCTTTATCTTCAGGACGACTCCTTTTAAGAGCTTTTGTAGCATCAATTTCACCTTTTGCAATAGTATCGTCTAGCCGATTGATCCAATTAAGGCATTGTAAAGGGCAAGATGCTTCTCATGTGTGTGAAAGAGTTCGCTCTGTTGCATCTTTGTGTATAACATGTTCTTTAACTCGTATTTAGAGAATGAGTCTACAGACATGAAGCAGGAAGACTTGAAGATCTTAGGTGGATTCTTTGTAAGCATATCTTGAATTGTTCTTTCTAGTCTTGGTGCAACAAATTCATAGACCGCTTCTGGAACTTGGTTTTTGATAGTTTCAACAATGAATTTAGAATGATTAACCTTGGTCCAGGCTTTAAATTTATTCTTCAAATCAGACAGTCTTTGAATAACTGCTGGAAGTGGATCAGGAATTGCGGTTGTAACAGCTAAAGTTATAGTGGTGAATGGTGGTGTAAGGATTGGTGTGGTTTGTTTTAGCAAGGATGAGATTGTAGTAACGGAGGGAGCATGTAAAAGAGCTGTTGAAACAGGAGTTTCAGTTGGTAATGTTGGAGTTGGTGAAAAAGTTATTTGTTTGGGTATTACGATACAGGTACTTTAAGCAGAGATGGAGATAGAATCTGAGGAACTTCTTGTTAGATTTGAATATCCAATAGTGAAATGATCTTTGTATCTACAGATTCTTTAACAGTACCAATAAGAGAGATATCAAAAGATATGTTAAGGAATTGATTACCAAAACTAGATGATACAGATAGACTGGATCTTGTTGGTGGAAGTTTTCTAACTTGCTTATAATCACTCTTTGTTGCTGCTGTCTTTTCAGCATCTGCTTTTTCTACATCAGTTATTTCTTCATTATCTTTCCTAGTCTCAACATTCTTAGCATCTTTAATTTCCTCATCTACAACATCATGCACATATTCATTAGCATGTGCTTCATACTCAGCATACTCATCTTCATCATAAGTCTCTTCAAGATCAATGCTTCGATCATCATTGTCATCATGATCATCTTGTCTATATTCGTCTTCATCACTTGACACCCATTTAATTTCCTCTTTATTAACTTTTCCTTCATTAGACCAGTCACTCTATTCTTCTGAACCCCAATCAATTATTGCATCAGCTTTGGCTGCAGCACTGCCTTTTACCTTATTGGGAACCTCTGGTGTTATACCAGCTCCTTCACTTGAGGTTGTGAGTTTTTATATTAACTCATTGAGAACCTCTGGTGTAATACCAGCTCCTTCATTTGAGCCTTCAGTATGTGGCTGACTCCTGCTAACAATCTTTCTGGCTTTAATATCTTGCATCATATCGGCAACTAATTGTTCTTCTTCAGTCAAGACATGAATGCCTTTAAGCTTCTGAGACTAATCAAGTGATTTCTTCTTTGATACATGTTAAGTATCTCTGAAGACAATACCAAATGCTCTTCTTCTTCTAGTTGACCTATTAGCAGGTTCACCCTCTGATTCATCAGAGTCTTTTTCACTTGCAGGCATTTCTGTTACAAGACATTCATGAGTTTCATGAACACGCCTTGCTTCTTTAGCAATTTTAGCCTTAATTCTGTTGATTGACATTCCTAACTCAAAAGAAACCCCAGGTTCAGGAATGATGTTGTCATCAGCAGTGATTGAGTCTTTCTTCTTTGGAGTGACTGTTTGCTTCTTTCCTTGTGACCCTTTACCTCTACTTTTCTTGGGAGGTATCGAGCCAGTGGAGTAGCCAATAAAGGCCTTATAAGCTTATGATTGCTTTATTTCATCAGTTAACATCGTACCTGGAATAGCTCGTCCATATTCTTGAAAGTCTTCACCTGTTCTGACAAACTTCAATCTGTTCAAGACACCATTATCCTTAATAGTGTTAATGTATGAGTGCTTTTTTTGGCAAGTGATTTGTCTTGAGAGAGGAAGTAGCTGAGGATGATTTTGGTGAATCTAGGGTAAGGCCTGATTTTACGCCTTCTGAGTTTTAACTGCATGCAGTCAATCTGGTATTGAAAGTCTTCCTAAATTAACTCGGCAAAGTTAGCATTCTTCTTGTGAAACATACTCCATTAGATATCCATTCTGGATTTCCTAAGTCGGACATTACTTGAAGTTTTCCCTGAAAGGCACTTGTTGATGATAGCAGCAAGAGTTCTCCATGGTTGATGCATGTGATCAACAAACATACTTGAGAGCTTGTTTATTTGACCCTTGTACCCCAGCTCATAGAGGAAAGTGATCATGGACTCTTCAGATAGAGGGACAATGAAGTATTGATTAGGAACTCTTGGGCTAATACTGAGAATATTCATGAATAGTTCCGCATCTACTTTGCAGTTCTTATCATCTAGATCAAACTCATAGAAGGTAGTTTTCTTGATCTTCTTGACTGTGAACCATAATTATTGCATGTAGATCTCTAGAACATCAGTAGTGATAAGAAAGGCATTATAGCAAGCTAAGTTCTTGATGATATCGAGGATGACTTCTTAAGTTTCTTCCCGCTAAGTCGCAGTGGGATCAATCCTCATGTTGGTGGTACTAATCTTGACTCTGTCAGCTATGGGAACCAGTGCTTCATCACGAGCAGTTTGTTGAATTTGTTCTTGATTCATGATTCTGCTTAAGAGTTATCCGATACAGTTTATATACAGAACATATATATATATATATATATATATATATATATATATATATCACTGATTAGAATTGGTTATCCTTGATGATGTGATTAATTTTAGATGAAGTTTGTGTTTGAGTTACATGCAATTCAGTCGGTTAAAACAGGTGTTAATTGTAGAAAAGGTCAACTATAAAAGTCAACTCACAAGTTAAACTTAACCTATGTCAAACAGTCAACTTAGAAGTTCAATGTTAAACAAAGTCAATTTAGTTTAAGTAGAAATAATGTCATGTTTCGCAGGATTTTTAAAAAATTAGACATAAATTCCTTCTATGAAATGACATATATCACACAAAATGAACACATGTCATGTTTTGCAGAAATAAGATAAACCTATTCCGCAGAAATAGGCATAATGACATATTTCACACAAATGACCATGGACATATTTCGCAGGCTAAACCTAAACACATTTCCTAGACTTAGTCATAAACATGTTTTGCATAATTCATCCTAGACATATTTCGCAGAATGCATAAGCTTCAAACTCAATCAACTTCATCAACTGATTATCATTCATATTACATTCACAAAAATCATTTATCACTCTAGGATCATAACGTGAGCAGTTTTAACAAGAAACAACAACTTTTGAAGCTTCTACCAAGATTTCGAGCACATAATCGAGGACAACAGATACCATTTAAGCAATCAAAGCAACTAGGGATCATTATAGGCAAACCTAGAGGACATTAAGCTGTTAGCTAACATTGTAACACCAAAAACATGCATTCAAGTACCACATATTGCATATTTCGCAAACAAGAACATCAATAATTAAACCATGGGTTTCTATTGATTTAAAACACATAACAAAGGCACAAGGACACTTGAAACATCCTTTTAAATGAAAACCTACAAAAATTTGAACACATATACATATTTTGCACTATTCTTGCCCACAAGAATCATTATATCTCACACATAAGTTAGAGATACCTAAAACTGTTTAGGTCGAGTCTTAGTGATACCTTAACAAGCAAAACCCCTAACAATAACTAGACTTAATCTCTCTTTTAATATTATAAAGCTTAAATTCGAAATTGAAGGATTTTGAGTATATAAAAGTGAAATGATCTAATTCCTTTTGTAAGAGCAATGTTTAAGTGATAAGAAACAATTCTCTATCATACCTTGATCTTGAAAATTGATTTTAATTTTTATGTTTGAATTGTGCGAAATGTGAGAGAAAAATTGAGTTTTGATATTTGTGGTGTAATTACACATTCGTCCTAGTAGTGTTAACAGGTTTGGGGTTTCCCCTATTGGCAAAAACAGTCCCTCTTGTTCGTATCTCCTTCTATTTCCTTTTAAACTTATCACAAAGCCTAAACAACTTAGAGAAAAGACAACATAAGTCCCTTTAGTTTCTAACTTAAGATCTAAGCCCTAGCGTTTTGTATTTTAGACCCTAAAGGTATAAACAAATAACATCTAAAGCCCATATTAGTTAAAATTACATTAACTCCCTTTTAATTGATGATCCGTTATTGTCAATTTCTTTTTCCGTTTATTCCTTGATTATTTTAAAAGATCATATAGAGAGAATTATTAGCACATTTCTCCCCCTCAAATAATGTCCCGTTTTCTATTTAAAAAGTTGTAGACATTGTTTGAGTGGTAGATCATTCTTTTAAAAATTTCTGATGAGAAACTGAGATGACAAATTTGTTTTGAAATAAAACACCAATAACGATAAGATTTCTCTTATTTTTCAAAAATAAATGCACTGACACGTACACGTATTTTATAGAAGGCCCGGGTTGTGTAGCAAAGGGTATGCAAGCCTTTGCATGATCATAAAGTAGAACATGCCCGAGAAAATGAATTCCCGTTGAGAGGTCAAGTTTTCTTTTTGACAAAATACTTGCCTTTAATATGAAGAGCGGGTTACAGTCTGAAATAACTGCAAGCCAATGACATGTTTTGAAAACATTTAGAACTTCTGCTCGAACATTATTTACAGCACCGTGTCATTATTAAATGACATTTCTAAAGCCGTAAATATTATCGATTCCATAAGACATGTCATGGAAAATCTATTTTTGGTATTTTCTGATTTTATAATTTTGTTTTTTTATTTTTGTAAAATTTTATAAAAAAATGAAAAATCTTTTGAGTTTTTATATGTTTTATATAGTTACATAGGATACACGAAGAGATTCCACCATTACTCTTCTTCCTCTGCCAGACTTTTGAGTGTTTCTGGAGACATGCTTCTCATCCCAAGTTTGTTGATTAGGAATTCGAATCTTTCCCTTGGCAACGCTTTGGTGAAGATGTTTGCCAACTGATACTCAGTCCTGACGAAGTATAGCTCAACCACAACATTTTCGACTTGTTCTTGGATAAAATGATACCGGACATCTATATGCTTTGATCTTGAATGCTGGACGTTGTTACAACAAAGAGAAATGGCACTTTTGTTTAAACATTACAGAGGGATTTTGTTGAATTCAAATCCATAATCTAACAGTTGTGATCTCATCCATAGGATTTGAGCACAACATCCAGATAAGGCAATATATTATGCCTTTGTACTAGAGATAGCAGTGCTTTTCTGCTTCTTTGAGGACCAACTGACAAGTCTGTCTCAAGAACTGGGCACTCCTAAAAGTACTTCTTCTTGTGTCTTGACACCCGGCGTGATCAGCATCTGCATAAGCTGTTAGTGCAATACTGGTATATTTTGAGTACCAAAGGCCCATATGAGTGGTACCTTTCAGGTATCGAAAGATCTGTTTTGCTGCATGTAAGTGCTTTTCGATAGGCCGTGCCTAATACCAGGCACACATGCACACTGCAAATACAAGATCAGGTCTACTGGATGTAAGATACATAATGGAGCCGATCATTCCACGGTAATGTGTGGAATCAACGGTTTTCCCTTGTAGATCTTCATCCAGTTTGGTTCTATCCACCATAGGGGTGTCAATCGAGTCACTAGAATCCATACCATATTTCTTAAGAATTTCATTAGCATATTTTTTCTGGTTTATACAGATGCCTCTAGGACTTTGAGAAATTTGAAGTCCGAGAAAAAATGACATTTTGCCCATCATTGACATCTTAAACTTAGAACTCATTATATCAGCAAATTTGTCACATAAACTAGGATCAGTAGATGCAAAGATAATATCATCGACATAAATTTGTACCATGAGTATGTCTTTACCTTCTTTCCTTGTAAATAATGTGGGGTCGATAGCACCTTTGGAGAACTTTTGTTCTAGTAGAAAGCTTGACAACATATCATACCACGCGCGTGGAGCCTACTTTAACCCATATAGAGCTTTCTTCAATCTGTACACGTGGTTAGGATTGTCCTGATCTATGAATCCTTCTGGTTGACTAACATAGACTTCTTCACGTAGCATGCTATTTAAAAATGTTGTTTTAACATCCATCTGGTAGATAGTCATGTTTTTATTAGCGACGTTTGCCATAAATATTCTGATAGCTTCTATGCGAGCAACAGGTGCGAAAGACTCTTCAAAATCAATTCCTTCTTTTTGACGATATCCCTTAGCTACGAGCCTTGCCTTGTTTTACAGTACCCCTCCAAATTCATCTTGTTTGACTTTGAAGATCCATTTCAGTTCAATTATCATAACTAAATCTGGACAAGGTACAAGCTCCCAAACATCTAGTTGTTCAAACTTATGAATCTCTTCTTGCATCGCATCGATCCATGAAGATTCCAATAATGCTTCTTTGAAATTCTTTGGTTTGACTGTAATGCGCGGTTGTCGTAAAGACTTTAACATGAAGTTTTACAACTCCCTAGGCAGTGTACCCAATCGTTGTAGTGTAGTATAGGCAAGACTCGGGGGTTGTTATCATTCTCTACGGGAATAGGTTAGGAAGGCTCGATCAAGATCTAACAGAGGTCTATGGGGCTGAGAGAAGATTCTTTTTATATTTTTATGAAAGCAAGTAAATATCATAGGTTTAAGAGGTTAGTTTGATTTACTAATCAAACTAAATATAATCTAACTACTTGTGATAACTTTATGATTAAAAGATGTATTTACTTTGTACTACTCCTTAGATTGCTTCTTCTAATCATGTTGCTTTGTCACACTTGTGATGATATGTGTAAGTATTTCCTAAGTCATGAACAAATTACACGAACCCGCCGTCTATTTAATATTCCATTAAGGCAACGCATAAGTAAGGTAGTATGAAGACTATTACAAGGCCCCTAAGAGTATATTAAATGCAATTGAAATATCTTAAGAGGGATCAACCATATTATGGGCAAGGTAGTATGAAGACTGTTACCGATGGTATCCTTTCTACACACTCGCGTTTCCTTAGACGTCTATGCCAATTTAATATCTTATGGCTAGTTTTCTAAAGCCTAACGCATACATCCATCAACAAGAAGTAGCATCAAAAGGATCTACAACCTAAGTTTCATGCAATCATAAGTAAATACAAAGGAGGGTTTAGCCTAGCATGTTAAAGATAAAGCAAGAACATATAAATCAAATCAACACACATAGACATATTGAATGATTAAAGATAAACAATCTTACTTGATTAAAACATGGATCAAGGTCAGTTACAATAGGGTTTTGAGGCCCTAAAGACGACCTAAAAATTGCTAGAATAATTAGGGTTCATCTCCCAAAAGTTATACAAAGTTACACTCCGAAAACCCTAAAATCTGTTTTGTATATATAAGAAAAGCGTCGCGGCAGCGTCGTGTTATAGTCGTGACGTCGTCGCCAAGTGGAATCTTCTAGAGCCACTTTCAGTCGGCTATGTCCTGACGTCGTCGTCAAATCCATGACGCCGTCACCTTGAAAATCCTAACACCGTCGCTTGAAACCTGCGACGCCGTCTCCACGCTTTGTATGCACAATTCTTCAAGATAAATATGCAGAGCATAGTCTTTCCGTTCTCTCTAAATGAGCCCAATCACGTGTATTTCCTCCAAAATACCATCCAAGTGCTAAAACCTAAAAAAAAATTGATTAAAGCACAAAACTGGCATGATTTCATGATTTAGGGGGTTAACCCTAATCAAATACCCTACGACTTGGAATATGCTTGTCCTCAGGCAAAGCGATTTTCTACCTAGACATATCAATTATTAGGGGCAGTTTAACCTAATTCAATCAATAATATATATATATATATATATATATATATATATATATATATATGTATATATATATGTATATGTATATATATATATATACACTAAAAGAAAAAAAAGAAAAATAAGACAAGGATGGAGACGATGTGCTCTTGGATGTGAATAAAAATGATTCTATAAAGCCAAAAAGTGGGAAAGGATAAGCGATACTAAAGAAGGAATGTGTTGGCGAGAGATTGATAGAAAAGATTGATATATCATTTGCACTAACAATTGATGTGCATATGATCCTATCGAGACAAAGGTGGATGATTGGGAATTTAAAGGTTTGTTTGGTGTTTTGTTGGTTAACAATGTTGAGGAACAAAGTGGGATGTTAAATGAGGTGGTAGTTCTTTCATGGTGGAGTAATATTGAGAGACTTAACAATGTGGTGACTCAGTAACACTTGAAGATTGAATATCTTCTTTATGTTCTTCACTTTCTAGAAAGTGGAAAGTTTTGCGAAGGAGTGACATTTGCATTTCGTAAATTACTTAAATATTTCGGATGAAATAATTAAGTTGTCAAGGGATATAGGAAGAATTCTAATAGTAACAAGACTATTGGAATAGAGAAGAAACGTATAGAAGTGAGAAGAAACGTTAGAGATGAGGAGACTCATTAGAAGTAAAAATGAACGTTTAGCAGTGAGAAGAAACTTTTAGAAGTTGAAAGACTATCAAAAGTGAAACGACTACTAGAAGAGAGAAGAAACGTTTAGGAGTGAGAAGAATCTCAACGAATTTGAGACAAGACGTATACAAGATGTGAGGACCAAGGTTTGTATGTGAGGGGATTTATTGTGAAGTGATGGATTGTAAGTCTATCGATTGTAAGGATTATGTTTGATAATGAGACGCATTTCATTATGAAATTCACTTGACTCTTGAAAACATAAGCAACGATGCTTATGAGTGTTGGGATATGAGGATGACCCATTGATCTATAGAGAGATATTGGGTATAGGTTTGGGTGTGGAGTAGACGTTAACTCGTAGCAGAAGAGATAAGTGTTAGGTATGGAAAAAAATAAAGGTATTACAAGCAGCTAGCCGCGGTCCCATATATAATCTGGGGGGGATTTAAGGGGGCGCCAGAAACATATCTGGGGGCCGCTGGCCCCCAACAGGAGGGATGTTTAGGGAAATTGATGAATTTTCCAAAAGAGTAACATTTTAATTTGCATTTTGCTAATTAACAATAATTAAGGTACTTCGATGAAGTAGTTGAGTTGTCACGACACAGTAATGGAACATAGTCTAAATCGAGCACTTTAGAAGAAAAGAAAAGACGATTTATCAGAAGTGGAGTTCTTCATTCTTAAACATAGACGAATATAATTTAATTAAAACGATTCGCGGTTTGAGGGAAAAGAAGAATGACCGACGATGCTATCTTCAAACGCAACTTTTAGAATGGAGAATGTTTCATTTGGCACATTGTGCCCCGAAGGAAATGAGACGTAGCTCTTCGAGTATGTTTCGTACGCAAAAGATAATAAATAATAATAATAATAATAAATAATAATTATAATAACATAATAATAATACTAATAATAATAAAGACAACAAACGAATATGGAGGCGACGAGCTTGACAAAGTCTGACGTATGAGGTTAACGTAAGATAAGCAACACTCAAGAAGAGTTATGATCTCTTCATCCGAAGCATTGCAAATGTTCAAAGAACAATCACATGAGGAGGTAAACGGTTGTCTTAAAGGTGGTAGCGGGAATAGTGAAGGAAAGAGATTAGCCATCTCTATGGTTGAAGAGGCGTGGTTGAGTGAGAAGAAAGAGGTGTGATCGAAAGACAAAGAGTGTTTTCATCGAAGAGAAAGAATGTTTCATTGAAGAGAAAGAATGTTTTCGTCGAAAAGAAAGAACGTTTTCGTCAAAGAGAAATGGAGAGCATTTTAACTAATGTTGTTAAAAGGCTTGAATATGGATTTTAGGATATGACCTTTAACATTTGCGATCGCAAGTTAAAGATACTTGAATATTTTAGATAAAATATTTAAGATGTCAAACCTACTTTGAGGAGCGTTAGATTTGTATCTAAGCTTTACTTGACGAAAGAGTATATGATTTGGAAGAAAGCGAGACGATGATCAAAAGAGTGTGTGAGTGAAGAATCTAAGAGATTTAAGAGCATTTTGTGACTCTTTTGAAAATTTAGATTAGTGACTCGGACGCAAAGAAAGATATTCTAGTGTGAGAAAATATATACATAGATGTATAAGACATATAGATATAAGCATGCAAGTTTATCTAAACATGCATCAACACAATAATCAGTAAGATTAATGTGTAAGACTGTATGACATCTAAACCTTATTTGTCATACATCAACCTATTATAGTGTAGGTGCATAATTAACATGTAAGTCATGTAAGATGACGCAAACAAAACATGATAATTTTAAATGTAATCATCATGTCAAACATGTTAGCATTTAGCATTTAGGAGCATGTGTCATTTAGATAAACTAAGAGATATTTTATCTAAATTACTAGAAATAGACAAACGCCTTTATAATAGACATGCATTTAATAGATATGCAATTAATCGTTGACCATTAAAATAATCATGAAGTCATATAATTGTATTAGACGGGAGCAAGTTATCATCTTGATGCTTCAAAGCACATATGTAAGGTGCATGTTGTCTAGATTGATTAAGGAGAAATCTAATTTCTACTTGCTTAGTGTGCACTCCTAATGAGATACAAAGTCTATCGATGTAGACTATCATTAGGCATATTTAGGAAGAGCCATTTAATCAAATTAGATAATGAATATGAGACTATTACTAGTGGTGCTCAATTCAGGCTAAACATGACCATTTTTACGGGTTATATCACGAACCCAACTTTACTCTTAAAAGCAATTCAAACGTTAGGTCAAATTGAATTTCTAGTGCAATAGATTCTCTAGTAGTCATTCTCATGTTGACAAAATATAAATTCCAATATTTGCCAATAAGTGGTATCAAAGATAAAATTTTGTATTGTCTTTTATACAGGCCTACGTATGACTCAACCTACGTACTTTAATTTATGGTTCACATAGGATCCTAATCAAGAGGCGTGGAATTTTTAAGGTTAAATGAGGTAGAGCAAGCAAGTTTTTACCTATAAAAAGAACGAGTCATCTAGAACGCTAAGAGTATTCTTAAAGTGACCATGTGTAATGCTCTATTTTGAGAGTGTTCAAAGAATGCACATTGCATGCTTTTATGAAAGAAATCCGATTAAGTTTATTACCACAATGGGATTCTTGTGTTTGTTTCTTTGTAGAAATAATGATGATTAACTAAAGTTTAGTTACATCTATGTTAGACTTTTAAGCAAGAGATTGACAAGAGGGAGATGTTTAAATCAATGCCATAGGGCGGATCTACCTAAACCGAAGAATGAATTAGGACGAAGGATCCATCAATCCGTGGGGGTGTCAAATTTGGCAAGGATCATTTTTCCATTATTTGGGAGATGGTGTTGATATTAGGTTATAAAGAAACTTAAATTAGTATAAGGGTTCTCGGTTTGAGTTTTCAGAAATGACATCCAAGTCTTGCTTATCAAGTTGGAGTACTTATGAGTTTCCCGATGGAAATTCATAAGTCGTCAATCCTACTTAGAGTGTGTTAAGTTTAGCATGTATAATTTTACCATAGCTAATAACACAACATTTGAACAACACTTTAACTCAATGAAAACATCTTCATTTCAAGTGTGAATTGCAATTCGATGACTAATCTTGTTGTCTTGCAATCGACTTCGTGATTTCATGTAATAACCAAGGATGGTTAAACATGTAGACTCGAAAAAATATCTATGGTCATTTGATTGATATTTCTGTGATCTAGATAAATCCTAGTTTCGATTTCATGGTTCATATCTAATTGTTTTGTAATTAGATCAGATGATGAGATTGATTATCGTTGGAATAATAATCATCTTCATTTCATAAATCCCTTACGATCACTACGTGAAAGAAAGGCAAGATAATGGTTTGGTGGAATATGTTCAATTCTTCATAGTCCTAACCTTAGATGGTTAAATGGTTCTGATGTGGTGAAGAAGAAATATTATGGCTTTATTTGGTAAAGTAAGAGAAAGTTTTAATGAGAGGATAATTTGAGTTTTGAGTTGTGCTTTTAAATTGTTTGAGCAAAGTTACATATGTTGTGCATTTACTTCATGTTTGGCTTTTCGAAGATGACGACTTTACTAATTAGATTACAAGGTAAATTACTTGAATATTTTGGACAAAACATTCAAGTAGTCGATCCTATTTCATTGTGTATTTTATGCATATATTTTTTAAATATTTGGAACACAACTATTGGACAAGTAGACTCAATATAACATCATTTACACAAGTGTAAGTTATGATCCGATGCATATTCTTTTTGTCTTAGAAAAGGATGTTGTTATTTTCATATCAATCAGTGTTGTGATTGAGTAATAATAGGTGTTAAGGATGAATATATATTGTTACATTTTGATATAATCTCAAAGCTAGACAAATAAGAATCTGATTTCTTGTCCATACTCAAAAACTTGTCAATTAGATTCGATAATAATATCAATCATAATTTGAATAATGAATCAATATATATTCAAAATCTTTCTTGACCCTCACGAACACTCTTTTTAAAAGAAAACAAATAAAGATTTTCACAGTACGCTCCATTTATCCTAAGACTAGTTGTAAGGTGAGGTTGATAAATAATGACAAGTTAATTTCTTACTTCAAGATTGTCATATATTTTGCTTGTGCGAAAAACTATTTGTTGATATGTATAGTATGCATAGTTTTTGACATTTTATGAGTATATAAATGATTTTCCTAACCATTTTTATACAACACACATCTTTTGTAAAATACTATACGTTTATAAAAAGAATATAATTATGTGTGTGTTAGAACAATGCAAGCACAAGCAAAGTTTAAAAAATATATTTTCTTTTACTTAATTACCAATGTATTAATACAATCTTTTATTTTGTTTAACCAACCTGAGGTCAAACAACGCAAGATGATGAAAATATTTAAACATTTTGTTGGAAGAGAGATAATGTGTTGGAAATATTTTAATGATTGGTTTGAACATATGATTATTTTTCCACACACTTGACAAACTATTAAACTCTCCTCCGAAGTGGTTACTAGCAACTTAAAATGATCTGCAAGATGTTTATGTAACACTTGTAAATATGGTGATTTATGCCTATATGTAATGCACAAACAATTTTATAACTTAACGCAAGAAATCTAGCATAATTCCTATTAGACATAATCCAAAAACAGGTAACATACAAATAGTATACATGGCACATGTGTTTAGATATATAATTAGCTCAATTACAAATAGTAATGATTACTTCTTAATATCTATTAACCAAGTTGAAACAAAAGTAACCACACATAATCATCTAGCATACACATAAAGATATTCGTCGTTGTTTTGTGTATTAGATATAACGATGTATACTTAGCTTGATTTGATTTGAGAATAAAATAGTTCCTCCCCATTCAAAGAAATAATTAAGAAATCATATTTTGAAAGAAAACATACACTATTTTTTCAAAGATATATCAATTAGAAATGCCCGATTTTAAAAAAAATGTAAATACAAGTTTTTTACGTTAAAACATAACTAAAAGTATTGACCACATAGTATTTTTGCATTTCTAAGTTATTTAAGTTTAGAATGAATACTTGGATGTATTTTTAAATGAAAGTAGACTCAATTATTTTCGAAATGGCGGGTGGCACGACTTCTACGAACTTAGGGTTGATTTTATATGATTTTTCGAAGTTTGCCAAATTCTGCTAAAATAGACAGACGGACCCCATAAAGGTGACGGCCCCCGGATATATTTGGGGGCCACTCTAACATTTATGGGACCGCCACCAGTAACCCCAAAAAACTTTTTTTTGTTCAAAATCATTTGTGACTTAACTGGTAGAACATAGGACTTTTATACCAGTTGTTCCAATACATTAAAATTTTGAGGTTTTAGACATCTAATTTCTACTCTTACGACTTTAGACAAACATAAGTAGGCACTTCCAAGGTTCTTTGAAAGAATATTTCCTTCAAGCTAGTATACAAAGTAATTAAATAACAAAACTAGTACGAATCAAACAACAAAACACTTTTCATACTTAATCTCTCTTCATAGGTAATTTGATACATGGATCGTACTCTATTTTAAAAACCATTTGTTTTGAAAACTAGAGCGATGTGGCTCCTAATACCAATTGTGGAAACCTAGACGGGGGGGGGGGGGAGAGGTGAAATACGTTTCCATTTAAAAACTTTAAATCTTTAGTATCAAATCGCCAATCAAGTTAGACGTAATATGAGAAGTGTCGATAATAGGTTTTACAACAATTAGCGATATCTTATAATACAAATTTAAACAGCAATATTAACTACAAAGTATACACAACCTAACAACAATATAAACACAACCATTCCACACAATCATAAGGAACAATGCAAGTATAATAGTAAAGCGTAAATGTAAAGAAATAAATAAAGCGAAAGGTAAAAGAAAATGCAAACCGACACGGTGATTCATAGTGGTTCGGTTACGAAGCTCCGCTCCGCCCTACTCCACTCCCGGTTCCAATCGGTAGTTTACTTCACTAATCAACAAGCTCCCTTTCGGCGGAAAAAACCTTATACCAATGCTTACATTATTTTTCGACACTAAGCTAGATGTCGAGTTCTTCTTCGAGTACAACCAAACCCGTTATGTTTTATGGCCCAACATAACAAACCTTGTGTTTTATGGCCTAAACACATAAACTGCGTCGCTTATATTATTTTTCGACATTAAGCTAGATGTCGAGTCTTAATCTTAGATAGAACCAAGCTACCACTTCACCAATGTATTTTAAGGCCTAAAATACTAACCAACTCACAATCAACCCATCCAAATATATACATTATTTGGATCTACACACTACTAAATATTGGAAGACATGGACTCAATCTATATGTAACAAATGTTACAAATGGACTAACTAGTCTAAATAATTTTTGAGAAATAGTTTTGTTATATTTATAAAAATATAAAGTTTAAGATAAAAACTTATTTCTTTGATCGCCCTACAAGTTTAATGTTGTTTGTACGTACCTTACGTGATTTACGTCGAATGCAAAAAAATGTCAGTGTTGATGTAGACTTACATGATTTACGTCGGATGCAAACAAATGTTGGTGTTGATGTAGACTTGAGACGTCGAGAGATGTGGATGCAAGTATGCATTGATAATTTGTGATTACGAGTAACTTGCACACTTTACGTTACATATTACTAGTTACATGTTTGTCATCACCAAAATATAAAGAGGTCGTATAGATTAAATATCGTAATATTTGCACTAACAAAGATTAACCGGTTTAGTTTCAAGATTTTAAGAATAAGTTTATACACTTAAAGCTTGGAATTTTGTATAGGAGGTGATTTTCTGTCATATTTGTAAGTTTATAAACCTTAATTGTGCATATTTTAGGTTTTTTTTTCTTTAGTGAAGATTTTTGCCATACACATTTAAAGAAAATGATTTTGATCGAAGGGTTTATTGGTTATGATTGGGGCTGGAAAAAATTTATGTTCAGCTTCTTCTGAATTTATAAGAGAAAAGTTTGGTGACTTTTTTTAAATTGAGAAAAGTTTGTTTATAACACAATAAATATATAAATTTGGAAAATGAAGTTTTAGAAAATAGAGTTGTTGTACAATATGCAAATTAACCCAGTACCATATATCCTCTTCTTTTGGGAATAGAGATGGTATCATCACTTTTAACGTTGAAGTTACACCAACATGTTGTTTATTTTTTTTCATTATAGTGATTTAATCCACATGATCAGGTCCCATTGTATTTATGGTGGAGAAAAACTGTTACTAAAAATGAAATACTGACTTTCATATTAACAGACTTATGTTTTGACTAAAGTTTGTTGTTTAGCAACTTTATGTCCACGTATGTGATCACCTTTTGCCCACTAACTTTGTTCTTGGTCCCGGAAGTACATTTATGAGTATCATGAACTTTCTGTGTGACTTTGTCATATTTGAACAATGTGTTCGAACCTTTTGGCATGATGAGCGATATAAGAATGATCTCCATTATCTTGAAGTCTGCGATGGGAAGAATTGAGTCAACTTCTAGCTTTATATAACTATATACTTTAAATTTTGACATTGTATATGCAGATGACTCATATCGTATTTGCATTTGTAGGCTGAAAATTGTGACAATGTGGATTGTTTTATAGTTGTCTCGATTTTATAAGAATAATGGAGACACAATTGTCTTTACAAAGGCCTATGCTAGCCACTTGGAGTCAAAGAATAAGATTAAAACTGCAAATGAAATATACGACTGTCGGATATCTAGGTATGATTTTGGACCTGTACAGGCCAGACAACTATTTTGTTTTAGTCATTGGAAAAAATGTTGAATGTTACCGTAATCACGTTTCTAATCGACATCTCATTTGTAATTGCTTTTGGAGGGGTAAAATATATGGAATCATTTCAAGTAATTTAAAACGCATAATGGTAGAAATTTAGAGTTGAAAAGAGATCAAAATATTACATGGATCGACCCATTCCAATCTAGTCATCTCACCAACAATGGGAGATATATATTTTAATGCTCTTATTTTGCAAGTTATAGTAAAGCTATCAAGTAGGCTTATTTTAGTTTTTTTATTACAGGTGCTATTTTTAAATGGTCTTTTAGTTGTAGAAACATGGCTGCTGCTGGAATGACAACATCACAAGTGGTAGGAAGGTTATCTTATGGTGTGTGGGGGGGGGGGGGGGGGGGGGGGGGGGGGGGGGGGGGGGGGTGGGTGGGGGGGAGGGTGGGGGGGGGGGGGGGGGGGGGGGGGGGGGGGGGGGGGAGATGAGTTGGTTTGGTAGTGTGCTGAGTATGGGATCAGATATAATCAGAGGTTTACTTAAGTTAGTGACTACCTTTGGCCCAAATTCTAATAGCATTGTTGGTTTGGATAAGGTGTACTGAGGGCTATTGTGCAGTGTCTTTTGTTAGGGGTATGGGATTGATTGTGGGAGTGATTTTAGGGGGGTGGGGGGCTGGCATAGGTTGTTGGTGTTGGGGTCAATAAATTAATTTTTTTTTTAATTAATTTTATTTATTGTTTTTTTATATAATATTTTTATTTTAGATTATTCGGGTCAATTCTTGTAGTTGAATCCTGTAAGGCATGAGCTCTAGTTTTAGTAGGGCTTATTGATCTTTTGTGGAGGGGCAGTGTTGTTACCTTGTGGTGATCTTTATCTATACGATCACGAATTCTTTTTTTTGGGGGGTCGGGTGAAGGTGATGGGGGCAGGGAGGGTAGGGGGGAGGGGGGGGGAATTTGAGGTTTAATTCGTGTATTACGTGGGGGGCAAGGGGATCTGCGTTGCCCATCTTGCGTGCGTCTTAGGTTTCTGTCTTGCTTATCTCCCTTGTTTAGTCGGGGATAGCAGGGAAGTTGTCTGGTTTTGAATGTGGGGGCGGTATGTCTTGGTCGTGTTGGCTTGATGCTGCTGGATTCGGAATCTTGTGCTTATAGAATGTCTGTGTAGAGTGAGCTGGTGCTGTGGCAATGATTCCGACTTCAGCTGGAATTAGCTTCACCACGCCATCTTTTAGGTGTTCCTGAAATAAAACAGTTAAGCAATAAAGCGGTGGACGAATATGGCTTTTGTCATGTCGTCCGGATGGTGGTAGATTACCTCCGTTCCGTAGGAACCGTTTTATAGGTAATAAATATTGTACCTGTGAACAGTTAGATCAAAAATCTAACTTTGACAAGGTTTCCAGCTCAATGCAAAGGATCTTCTAACACAGATTTTTTAGATTTGCCGTGCTTGCTATTCTCCATTACCGAACGTCTCAAAGCAGACCTAACACGTAAGAGTGAATAAGATAGTTACTAATCTTCTGCTTAGGTTTGTTCAATTCATTTACTGGACCTTTATCGATATCCAGTTGATGCAACCTTATTCTTATAGAATCTACAAGTCACCTACCGCATGCTGTTTTGATGATGACACTAGGAAGGATTTCCATCGTCATTGAAATACTAAAGTAGTTCACTCTGAATGTTCTGGCTGAATCCCAAGGATAATGCGTAGACTCTTGTTTAACAGCTTGGAACCTTAATGATGGTTATCAGGTGTTTTGGCCATGGATTGTGTCCTAATGATATTTATTGATGGTCTCTGGCTCTAGACTCGATTAGTGCGTTTTGGTTTTTAGTAATCGGAGGCTGGAGCAGACTGCCACCTATTCAATATTAACTAACTCGGAGTGAGAAAGTCAATAGAAGTCGTGTGTATCTTCGTGACAAATGAGACAAGTTTCTTTTGAGAGAAACCCGAATGGCTGGGAAGGGTTGTGCATTGCATCACTGGGTCCATGATGTCGTCTTCAATGTCAGCAATCAACATTGTGATTCTGACAGCATATGTATTGACTCGGTTTCTGCCTAAAGTTGTGTGGAGGGCTTCATTCTTTTCACCCTTTATCCATACATTTCTTTTTAATTCTTCAACCCCTTCAATGCTTACCAAGACGTCATTACTAACACCTTGTTGTGATTGTTCCAGTGTTAGCTTAATCTTAGTCGGCATTCTTCCTTTATACACATTCATCTCCAATCATACCTAAGGACTGCTATTTCTAACTATGGAGTGTCCTTGGGTAGATCCCTCCGGTTCTGGTTGGATCATAGGACAAATACCTAACCTTACCACCTTATGACTTCAGAATCGTCGTGAAATAAGATGTTGTAGGGTATGAGATCGTAACCATAAAACCTTTTTTGAAAAGTATCACGCACTTTGAGTCAATAAGATCACTTATTATTTTCAAGATCACATTTTAAATACATTTCTCCCCTTATTTTAAATACTAATTCACTTAGTTTTTGAAATACTTTGTGATTAAAATTTGTCTTAAAATACCATGGGGAAAACTTTTATTTAGCATGAATTACATGGAATATAAACTTGCTCCTTCTTGATTTTACATATGTTTGACACCAAAAACAATGATACCAAGTTGTAAAATGAATATAAAATTGAGGGTTAGCATTGTTGAGCACACAATTTTGAAAGATTATGAATTGTCATTGAAGAATTCTTGAAAAATTGTGCTCAACCACCTAATCATCTTATAACAATCAATCTATTTAATAGTCATTATTATTCCGTAGATGTTATTAAGACCTTTTATAATGTGTTGAATACATAAGAATTGTCATGTTATGATGTATCCAACAATCATTAAAACATTGTTTTTCAGAAAAACTCCCCCTCAAACTTTGACTCATTTAAAAAATGACACCAAATGTAGAATAATTGTCTTGTAAAACAATATGAGGGATGGAGTGTTGAACACACAATTTTGAAAGATTTTGAATTGTCATTGAGAAATTCTTGAAAAATTGTGTTCAACTTTTTGAAAAACCAAATGTTAGAAGACTTCTCTTCTAACGCTAAGGATAAGCGCACTTATGCGTACACTCTCCTTTGTCGTTCGGGTCCGAGTTGCAATCTGAGAGTGATTACAAGTCATAAAGAAAAATTAGAAATGACATGTTTTGAAAGCATTTGAAACTCCTGTTCGAACTTCATTTACACGCCCGTGTTGATATTAATCAACATTTCTAGGTACGTAAATGTTATCGATTCCAAGAGACATGTCGAGAAGAATATTTTTTGAAACATTTTTTATTTTTTGATTTTGTATTTTCTTTTTGAAATTTTATATTTTTGTATTTTTCTTTTTTCAAAAATATGTACATGTTGATGTTTGATGAAGTATCAAGCAGATTCTTTTGTCAGAACCTCCAGTTCTGCTGGAGTCAAACATCTCATACCAATTTGTCTGACAAGATACTGAAACCTTTCTTCAAATAGGGCTTTAGTAAACATATCAGCCAATCAGTATTCAGTTCTGACAAAGTACAATTCAATTATACTATTTTCAACATGTTCCTTGATGAAATGATACCAAGAATGGATGTGCTTGGTATGGGAGTGCTGTGCTTGGTACGGGAGTGCTGCACGGGGTTGCATGATATTGCTATGGCTGACTGAGAGTCGCAATACAACGGTATTTTGTTGTAGTTGAAGCCATAATCTTGAAGCTGTGTCCGCATCCACATTACTTGAGCACAACTTGCAGATAACGCCACGTATTCAGCCTCTGCTGATGACATTGCAGTACAGTCCTGCTTCTTTGACATCCAGCTGACTAACTTATCACCTAGGAACTGTATTCCTCCAGAAGTGCTTTTGCGAGTATCAAGGCAACCGGCATGATCGGCATCTGAAAAAGCTGTTAGTTCAAAGCCAGAACCCTTCGGATACCAGAGTCCCATGTGAATGGTACCTCTTAAGTATCGAAAGATCCTTTTAACCTCTTTGAGGTGTTTTTCAGTCGGTCTTGCTTGATATCTTGCACAATAACATACAGCTTGCACTATGTCTGGTCTACTAGATGTCAGATACATGAGTGACCCGATTTTGCTACGATAGTCAGTTTGGTCTACGGGTTCACCACTCAAGTCTGCATCTAATTTAGGTTTCGTAGCCATTGGTGTACCAATGCTTTGTCCTTTTTCCATACCATGTTTTTTCAGAATCTCTAAAGTGTATTTGGCCTGATTGATAAAAATACCTCGTGGGGATTGGTGGATCTGAAGTCCTAAAAAGAATTTCATTTCCCCCATTAAGGACATCTCAAATCTACCGTGCATTAATTTTTCAAAACGTTTTGAAAATTTAGGGTTTGTGGAACCAAAAATAATGTCATCAACGTAAATTTGCACCAGTAGAATGTCCTCCCCGTATTTTATCATAAATAGGGTCGGGTCAATGATACCTTTAGTAAAACCTTTGGAAATCAGGAATTTTGAGAGTTCATCATACCAGGCTCTCGGAGCTTGTTTTAATCCATATAGAGCTTTCCTTAGACGGTAAACTTTGTCTGGATGATCAGGATCAATGAATCCGTCTGGTTGTGCAACATAAACCTCCTCCTTCAATGGACCATTAAGAAATGCCGTTTTTACGTCCATCTGATAAATTGGAAAAGACTTGTGTGCAGCATATGCGACAAAAATCCTGACAGCCTCTAAGCGAGCAACTGGAGCAAATGATTCTTCGAAATCAATACCCTCTTCCTGAGCATAACCCTTTGCTACAAGTCGTGCTTTGTTGCGAATTACAGTTTGGTCTTCATCCTTTTTGTTTTTCCATAACCACTTTAGCTTGATTACGTTCTTGCCAAAAGGTTTGTCAACGAGTTCCCAGACTTGTAGTCTGTCAAACTGATGAAGTTCTTCCTGCATTGCTTCTATCCATGCAGAATCAGCCATTGCCTCCTTAATGTTTTTCGGTTCAGCAGTGCTCACGGTGAGTGCGAACATACACATTTCAGGATCGGTTGCAAGTTGTCGTCTTGTTTGCACTGGCTTGGATGGATTTCCATGAACTTGAGTTAACGGGTGATCTTTTGTCCATCGGTATTCGGAATCTTGAGGTTGATTGAAGGTATGCATATTTGAAGTACCAATATTGCGTGAGGAAGACTCAGCATTTTCTTGTACCGGTGTACAGAAAGGATTGGTAAATTCTGCTTGATTATCGTTGTTTTCCTCAGCATGAACATTTGTTGGAGTTGTCGGTTCTGATGTATGGTGAGTATTCGTTGAAGGTAGTGTGTCTGGTTGAGTAGAATTATCGGTGGGAGAAGAAGACTTGTTGACACGAGAAGTACCATCATTGAAAAATTCATCGTACAAAGGACCGAAAAGAAGATCCAACTCCTGTTGTGATGGAACTGTTGTATCTGCTGAAGGAGAAAAAACATTTGTTATTTCTGGTGCGGGGTCAGGGTTGTCATACTTATGACTTTTTTGTCGTTGGGGATGAGGCATGAAGTGTCATTAGCTACAGAAGTCTCTGTTTTTCTCTTTGATTTCATAAATCTGAGCATGGATGGATTCAACTATAAACCTTGTTCTCTGTTGTAGACCAGAATACCTTTGAACTGAGTGGAGTATCCCACCAAAATGCACGGATCCCCTTTTTCTTTCATTTTATCCAAATTTTCACCATCTCTGGTTAGGTAACAAATGCAACCAAAGATGTGAAGGTGTTTGATTGAGGGTTTTCTGTCATTAATGATGTGATATGCCGTTTTCTCATGAGGTTTAGGGGGGGGGGGGATGATGATGATATGTTTTGAGTATAGCATGCCGGTTGCAATTGCTTCAGCCCAAAAGAATAAGGAAGTTTAGAAGCGAAAAGCAACGTTACGAGCAGCTTTACGAGGGGTGCGGTTTTGTCTTTCGACAACGGCCGTTCTGTTCAGGTGTTCTGAGAGTAGAGTTTGGATGCTCAATTCCTTCTTCTTTTAATAAGAATGCATTTAAAGTGTCTTGTTTAAGAACTCGTGCCTCTGTCAGTTGTGAACAGTAATGACTGAGGGCTTGAAGATTTCCTTTTGGATCATCGTGAGAAAGTCTTTTTAAAACTTCTTTTGTTGTTTCATCCTTGGAACGATAGAAAGAGAGTTCAGTGTATCTGGAATAGTCATCGACGATTACCAGAATATATGTCTTCCCATGTATGCTTGCAACCCGACATTGGACCACATAAGTCCTTATGAAGGCAAATTTAACCGGTCCTTTCGAAACTTGGTACAGTCTTTGACACTTGTATGAAACTTCGTTTTGCTTTACTCACTTCACAAGAAGGAACATAGTTGATCATTGACTTACTTCAGTTTGGTAAACCTATCACATCATCTTTCTTTTGAAAGCAGTTGATGTAGTCGAAGGGGATGAGAAAGTCTTCGATGCCATAACATGCTTGTGTGGTGATGCCTTTAGCCATGTGAGACAGATTGGAATTGTTCGAAGTTGTTTCTTGAAGAGATAATTGTATAGAGATCATTCCACGATTACCGCGTTTGTAAGTCGTGTCGCTGAAGATCTCTAACAAAACATGTAGATTTAGAAATGCAACCTCCAAATCCGCATCATAGAATTGACCAACGAGAAAAGATTGTGATTGAGACATTCGATGTATAAACCCTTTTGATCGTGGGATATTTCCTGGAACCAAATCTCCATACTAAGAATTAGAGAAAGATGATCATAGCCAAAATACGAACGGACCCAAGTATTTTTCAACAAAATTAAACAGCAGAGATAGATTGCCCGTCATGTGCTTTAGGCTTCCGGGAGGTGCACTAGAATAGGATGAGTTGTACAATCTGCAAGAGAATTAGAGGACGATGGAATACATGACACATTGGATCCTAAAGTGTTTGTGAGTTTGAAGACATTAGTTATCCTAGATACATTATCTATGGAAAAACTAACTTTCTTAGTCACACTTTCGTTCTAACTTTGGTTACCATTTTCTTTGTCTTAGGAACATGTATATGTGATTGGGCATTGTTGGGGCTATCCACCGATTTTACGCGCTTATTAGTCTTCTTATACAACATCCTATAGTAACTCTTTGAATTTGTGATAGTGGATTCTGATGCAACTATTTTCTTATGGGGTGTTGCAACAGATTTGTTCGCTTGACTTTTGGGTTTTCTAGTACTAATAGGCACTAACATAGGTTCTTTGTTATAGCATTTCACGTCTTTCAAAAAAATGTAGTAACAATAAGCTTCATGATTCGAATTTAACACACATTTTCCCACAAGTAGCACAAACAACTTTATCTTTAGATAGTTTTGGAATTTTAACTGTCATTACACGCAGTTACCAACTTTGTTTGATTAGAAAATACTAGAATTCCATAGGGTGTTCTTCTCTTTCTTCTTAAACTTCACATGACTAGTGTTTGGCACGACCTTATCTTTCATTTGATTGCTCCTAGGCTGTGGTCTGCTAACATTAGTTTTGTGAGCTACTCCTGTAGATGTAGATACGCGAGGATTAGTATTCCTAGAAGTCTGATTCAACTGTGGTGCTCTAGTTTGTGTGGTACTACTTGCAATTCGATACATGCCTGTCTTTATTCAATTTTGTGTTTCTTACCCAGCTTGCACTTTGCTGTTTAGGCAAATTCGTGTGGAGTGACTGGTTTTGATAAACCCTCTGACTCATTAGTTTTTAAAACCGACTTTTTCTTTGCAAAATATTTTCTCTCAAGAGAGTCTGAAAAAGGAGTCGGTTTTCCTAAAACTGATGGTTTTGGAATCCTTTGAGCATTTGGTTGTCGAACAACAGATGGTTTATCAAACTTAGTGTCCACAGATTTTCCTTTGCATTTTTCAATGAGTTTCTTTAACTCACTTATTGCAATGTTCTTGTCTTGCAGTTGAGCTTTCAAATCTTGTATTTCAAAATATTGTTCACGTTCCTTTCGAAATACATTTGACGCCTTTTCTTTGCAAACTGTGTCATTTTTCAGTTGTTCTTGACATTCTTGTAAAGCGATTTTAAGAGAAATTGAGTGTTTTTCTAATTTAGCAAAACTCTGTAAAAGCTCAATGTAAATCTCTTTACTTACAAATTCAGTTTGTTCAGAAAGCTTTTGTGCAAGACAGTCACATTCCCTGACTTATGAAGATTTTAAGCATTGTATACTTCATTGATCTCATTAAATCAGATGACAGATTGCAAATAAGAACACATAACATCTTTAGACACATTTTGCAAAATGCATATACCTACATGTTGGGAAAATCTGCCTTATCCGATTCTAGTTCATCAATTTCATCTTTCATGGGATTAACCGTACCTTTAATTCTGCATGCATTTCTTGCTTAACAGTCATGTATCAACTGAAAAAATATCATTCTGAGTCTTAAGGGCAAGGGGCATCAAACATATCTTAACTAGGATTTCCATATCTTGCGCAGTGGGTTACGAGATGAAGAGGTCGTTTGAATGTTATTACCCATGCTTGATGACCTTTCTTTCAGATGAATTAATGTTATTTATCATGCATTATATGCTTGTCTAATTTTTGCGTATTGATTTAGACACTGTATGAAAATCTATGTTTTTGAAAATATTTGGCTTTGTTTTCACAAATGATTTTCTCCACATTTTCTTTCTTATTTCATTTGCATGTGCGAACGAATTTCATGATGCTGAGTCGGGGGTTTGAAAATTTCATAAAGACTATTTAACTTGTGTAGTCAAAAGGTTTTCACTAGTCTTTATTCATTTTGAATCGCCTCTCTTCTTCATAGAGTATGAGTCTATTCCTTATCAGGGGACGGGGGGGGGAAATATCTCTGTTTGGCACGATCAGATTGTGTCATGTGGGATCCCATACAAACATGGTATCTCATTTTTGAGCCTTTTTGAGGTACATTGGATTGGCAAAGGTAGGTCTTCCATTAAATGTAGGACATTTGGGTGCTAACATATGAATGGTTTGGATTGATTGACTCCGTTTGTAAACAATTTCATTTAAAAACTTTAACTGGTTTTCCATTGAAATCATTTTGTGTAATATCTTTTTCTTCCTAAGCTTCGAATCCGTTATGTACCTTTGTTTCTCTTGACAAGACTTCGTATGTGCTTGGTTAAAAGGACTTTGTTTGACTAAATCATCATGTTTCTCTTTGACAAAAGAAATTTCATAGGCTTTCTCACTTTTAACCTTTTTTTTTGGTCTATTGCTTTTTTGTGATTATATGTCCTAGAGCTTCTTTTTAACTTCATGTTCAAGCTTTCATAGTCAACTTGCTTTGATCATTAAAGGCCTGTAACTCTCAAACTCAGTTCTGTTTATTTTGAAGTGAAACTAACAACTATCTCGATTACTATTTGTTTCTCTTAGAGTTCTACTAGTTTCCGCAAGATATAGATTTGCACTCAGTTAACTCTTGAGTGCAATGTTGCATTTGCTTTCCTTTAATTTGCTTTTGAATCTTTTTATTGCTTCATCGACATCAAGTTTTAATTTAGCAATTAAATAGCAAGTGCTAAATCGCTCATCATCCACTTTCTACACTCTCATTTTGGTCATCCTGAATATCATTATCACACATATCGGTGAGTCAGGAGTGACATTACTATCATCCGTTTCCACTGCACATGTGTTACTAATGGATTCAGATTGGTCAAAATGTTGTATGTCATTGGCAAACACATTATCATCAGTATCGTATTGTACCTGTTCCAATGGCTCAGAATCAGTTCTGGAGTCTGCATTACGGAACCTCCTGAAATTTTGCATTTAGCTGTAATGTGCTTCTCAACCTGTTCATCAATCTTTCAATCCGTGTTCTGCTCTAGCAGTCAGATTGCTCTGCTTGATGTTGAAAACACCTTTCATCAGCTTGTTTACACTAGCAACGTCTTTCCCTTGTGTACGTAGAGTTCTTTAACCTATTTTGGCTTTCTGCATTCCTTAGCATAATGACCAAATTCCTTGCAGTTAAAACACTGTATCCCAGACTGTTGCACTACTGGACCACCTACAGTTTCCCTAGGCCCACAAAATCATTCACTGCCCTTTGATTCCCAACTGTACAGTACTGATTGTCATTTCACGTACATTGTCGGAGTAGTATCCACATTCTTGTTTCTGGTGTTTGAGGAGTTCTGATGGTTGTTGTTGGTTGTGTTTGTAGAGTTTATTGAATTTCTTGCATTGAACGAGCCAAATTTTTCTGCATGTCTTTATCCTTCTGAGCTTGTTCAGGATTACTGTCTTCTTCAGAAGCTGACTAAGATGGTGGTGTGATTGGTTTGGCTGTCTGTCTTTGCTTTATATCTGTAGTGAGGCTGCATGAGTCTGTTGCGAAGTGAAGCTTTTGATGTGGTGCATATGATTTGTGAGGTTTTGATGTTTGATAATACTGGTCTTATTGAGTGTTTGAGCTAGTAGCAATCAAGTGATATGGGTTAGCATTCTTGGCCATTCTTTCAGCACGGAGTTCATTAACTTCCTTTTGGTATTGTTTTAGAATGTCAAAGAGCTTATGGTATGAAACTTCATCCAATTGTGTTGTTGTTTCACAATTGTGACAAATCTTGACCATTCTGGTTTAGAGTTGTTGAAGAAAATTGAACATGACTTGCATCGTTTGCAACTGTCATATTGTTCTGATCATATTCATTATCATTTTGTAGAATCTTGTGTAGTAAGTCTAAATTGTTTCTCCATATGGGAGGTGATTGACCAAACTCCAAAACTAGTTGGTCTTGACATCTTGAAATTGGTGATTCACCTTGTTGTAGCCTTTCGATGGCTTTCCACATTTCTTGAGCTGTCTGACATGCATCAACAGTTGAATATATTTCATCTCCAATTCTAGTCAATATTAAATGAATCGCTTCTTTTTCTGATTCAAAATGAGCTCTGTTCTCAGGAGTCATATTCGTAACAGTCTCGACTGTTGTTTGTTCAGGAACTGCTGGAGAATCCTCTCGTTGCTAGGATAAGTGGTGTTTGTGACAATCATTAGTGTGTAAGGACCTTTTAGCAATATGCACTTCCATAAGGCATCACCATTTGGTTTGTATCAATTGATCACAAGAACCGATGATCGCCAATTGTGACATATTGTCTGTTGCAAGCATTGGTGGACGAGCCCTTAATCCTGCATGCCTTTATGTTGTTTGAATTGGACTGTCGGTTTGTGGATTGTTTCAATTAGAGGTGTCATGATGAATGATTAAAGAATTATGAAGTGAAAAATGATTGAAGGATCTTAAGTGTTGATTGGATTGTGTTTTAATTGAGAGTAATTAGTTTCCACAGGATTTTACAAGTCAAAGATTTAAACCGAGAAATTGAGTTCTTTCGCGGGATTTTACAAAATCGAGAGAAAACCGTGAAAAGTTAATTGTTGTTGTTAAAGTTTGTTGATTAATTGTCCTTGTAGTCCGAATTAAAGTCCAAAAGTCCTCGTATTTAGTCCATGAAGTTTGTTTGTCTTGATGTGATGTTTTTGATTAAATAGTGATTAATAATTATATTCCCAAATTCGGTTCAAATAGCACTGATGCGCGGATTTCGACCTTGATGGACAAAACGCAATGACTTTAGTCAAAACGAACTTATCTTTGATCAAAACGCAGTCACTTCTTTTCTTGATCAAAACGCAACGTCTTCTTTGATCAAAACGCAATGTTCTTTGATCAAAACGCTAGTGTTTTAAATATTTAGGGGACAGAGTTAAGTTTTAGTCAAAACGCATTGATGGTCTTCATAAACAAACCTGTGGAGTCAAAACGCAACACACACAAAATATCAAAACGCAGTGACTTGAGAATCAAAACGCAACGACTTGAGATCAAAACGCAATGACTTGAGATCAAAACGCATAGGACTTGTTCCAAAACGGCAATGACCTTGAAGATCAAAACGCAACGACTTGAATCAAAACGCAACGAGTCATAATGGTCACTTGCAAGTACCATACCTTGGTTTGTCTCTATTCTCAAAACGAACCAAGAACTTAGTCAATTCGCCAATGACGAAAAAAACTTATAACTTGCTCGATTTTTACCCATTTATTCCAACGTCAATAGGCTATAGACCTACGAAGATAGATGTCAAGAACATTGTTTCTAGCCACGAAAGTTACAAATATTTAACAACTTAACCACAAAAATATAAATCAAACCATGGTTTTTTCTTGATTTTCTTGTTCGAACCAAAAAATAGAAAGAAAAAGCCATGAAATTTGTTATTTAATCCACAATCTACACTAAACCTCCCGAGGGCTCTTGATTAACAATTGGCATGGTAAGCTTAATCAACTTCACTTCATTTCTTGTTGCGTCCGAATTCAAAGAAGAATAAGAAGGAAAGTAGAAGAAGTTTAGAGAGAGAACAAGAGAGAGGAAAGTGGTCTGAATTACTTGCAAAATTGAAATGTGTACTGTTGAACAATTACCCTCTCTTCCTTGGAGTGGGGTATTTTAGTGTGCTAAAGGATTGCATGGCCTTTAGTAATTTATACGAGGCAGCGGCTCGGGTTTACTTGGGCTTTCGCCCAATACACGTGACCGATTAGATTACAAATAAGAGCCCGTTTACCCATCTAGCCTATTATAGCGTATATTAATTTAGTGACCGAGACCTAATATAGTTTTGAACGAACTTCCATTGTTCGACTCAATATTTTGAGGCTAACACCTCCAATTGGTTCCATATCAAAAGCATCAATATATTTTAAATTATGCTCATTTTCGTAAACTACAAAAATTGTCAAAAATTTATTGAGGACTGCTTTGGGATAGCAGCTTATGGGGTACGTTTCTTGTTGGGTATGTTTTAAAATATTTTTTGTCTATGAAGACCTGAGAAATTAGACTAGGATGTAGAAAGACATCTTAGGTACATATAGGAATTCGGATGGAGTCATATCGACGCCCGACGAATGAGATATCGCTAAAATGGCAAAACTAGTCAGAAAATTGAGACCAGAATTTGAATGAGTAATAAGTTCAAAAACTTGTATAGCAACACCAAAATATTTAAAACTGTATGTTCTAGATATTGAACAAACTTAGAATTCAGCGGTCGTTTCGGCGTTTTCGGAAGCAGGGTTTAGGAGATACACTCGATTTAGTGTAGCGATGAAATTTTGGAAAAAGGCAGCCTTGATAGAATAGGGGCAAAATGGTAATTTCACCTTGGTTCTAAAACTTCTTGGGCAGTGGGCCCTACGTTTCTGGAAATTTTACTCGAAATGCTTTCCGTAGACGAAAACCTCATACTTTTACCGTCCACGTACTAGTAAGTAGGAGGATTCTAAGATTTAGGTCCATTGGATTGAGGATTATTATTGCCTCAGAGTTTTATCTTGTCACCAGCGTGGTTATCATGCATTCTTTAGCTATTACTTCTGATTTAGAACTCTAGAAGAGTTCATGTATATGTAGTTTATGTATTGGAAACTTAGAACCATTTCGGTTGGATGTACTGGCTTTGAAAGTCAATGATGTATCCCTTTTTGGAAAAATTAGTATGTATGTATGTTATTCTCGGCGTTGCTATTACAGTTGTTGTAATTGTTCTCGGTTATGAGTTAGGAGGAGATGTCATTGTATAGATTATACTATGAGTGAAGCTTGGAGGTCGTGGTTACCCCCGAGGCACTCGGCTTGTGTGAGATTGATTTGACCCCGAGTGTGGAATGATTCCTGTTGGTGGATCCTCCGCACATGTATGTTACTTGCTTGCATAATTGACTTCTAACTTTAGGTACGTATAAATAATATAGAATAATATACTACTTATATTAACCAAACAAAATCAAGTGACCCTTGAAAAGGTTTAAAGAAAGAAAATCAATGAAATCCGAGTAGTATGATATTCCTGGGTTGTTTTCCTAACGAGGAATGCAAATTTGAGAGTCAAAAGTCGGTTTGATATTTAATGTTTGAATGAAACAAGATTTGATTGGATTTGATTTCTAATTCTACGGGAAAGACAAAAAAAGGATGCTAATACTAACAGATAAGGCAATTATCAAAGAAATCAAATAACGGGAATCCTAAAACACGTTTAAATTAGCAACTAAATCAAAATTAACCCTAAAAATGCAAACTTAGTTTCTAAACCTCTAAAATGATAAAAGAAAATTTTCTAAAAAGGAATTATCTTTTTTGACTTTTTAATAATTTTATGTGAATTAAAAACCTATTTAATCTATTTTAAATCCTAGAAAATGACAAATTAATACCTAAAAATTCCAAAAAATGATATAAAATATGATAATAACTAAGAAAACTATTTTTAACTACTTTTTATAATTTAAAATTAATTTCTAAACTTAAATTAAAAAGCTAAAAATGAAATTTAAATTCTAAAAATGATGAAAATGATTTTAAACTTTGTAAACCTCAAAATAATATTTCTAAAACTAAAAACAATTTTTTTGTAATTTTCTGAATTAATTTACTAATTTTAAAAGACTTTCTAAAAATTTAAACTATGAAAAATAAAAGAAAATAACAAATAAGTTTGGAAAAATCTAAAAAATTGTACAAAAGTCCTAAAGGTTATAAGGAAGCCAGGAAAAATAAGCTGAAGTACACAACTTAACAAACAGGCTACGGCTTATAAATAAGCAAAGGGGCTCAAAGTGTGTTTAAATATTAAACCATGAAAGTATTACCGAAGAAGTCTCAAGGGCAGATGGTTTGAGTGTGTGGTGTGAAAGGTTGAGGGTGTTGAGGTCCAAGGTTCGAGCCTTGCTCACCTTGGACTTCCACCTTCCCCTTTTGCTTTTTAAAAAAAAAACTTTTTTACCCAGCTTATAAATAAGCTGTAAACCAACAACTTTTGTGAAGACAAAATTTTTAAAACTTAAAAATAAGCCCGAAATAAGAAAAAGAATAGGACAAATTGGCGTTTTTATACTAAGACTAAATGGTTTAAACTGTTAAGCATTTTTAGACAAAATAAGCACATGGAAAAGAAAAATAAGCTAATGCATCTGATAAACTATACCTAATAAGCAAATATGAACAAAAGTAAGCCAAGGAAATAAGCTGGAAAGCTAAAAAAGAACAATAAGCTTTTTGGCCAAACAGTTAGCCAAACAGCCCTAGGGACACTTTTCTAGCTTATTTTTAAGCTAGAAAAAGGATCCTTATGGCTTAATGACTCACAACACCTTAAAGCTTATCCTAAGGGCTATCTAAATCAGCAAAGAAAGGAGAGTTTGAAAATCAAATAAGCCATGAAATTTGCTTATGAAAAGGGCTGTTCTTCAAAATTTCACACAAGACTTAACTTTTTATCTTTGAAAATGACAACTTTTGGGCTTAAAAATAAGCTAACAAACAGAACCTTATGGCTATAAGACTATCAAACAGATTAAGCTTAGACCTCAAAGAACTTATAACAACAATCAAAAACCATTTTGAAATTCAGAATAAGCCATAAAAAGCAATTGAAAAAGCTGTTTTTTAAAGAAAAGACACTTAACAAACTTGTGACAGATTTTGGTAAAACAAAAGTAAACTAAAAAGATACTTAACTACTGCATTTTGACACTTAAAAGAACACAAAGACAACACTTAAAAACTTGTTTAAAAAGTCTTGATCAATTAAGCACTTGAAATCAGTTTTGTCACCACAGATTCAAACACTTATTAGAAAATCCTTAAAAACAAGCTCTTAAACTTTAAAACTTTTAAAAACAGCTTATTTTGACTAAAAGAATGCTTGCCAAAATTGGTCAAGTGACCCAAACAGTTTTAACACAGATTTGACCCACTTTGTCCCTTAAACCAAACACCCCTTTAAGTTATAAAAAACCATTTTTAACTTATCAAATCAGTTTTTAAGCAACTTTTTATCAATACCAGATGTTCAATAAGTTAAAAAGACAATGTTAAGAAAATTTCAACAACCAATAAGCACTTAAATAAGCTAGAACAGATTTTGCTAATAAACAAGTTATTTTGACAGATTTTAAGAAAAGCTTGCACAAATAAATTTTAAACTACAACCTAAGCATTTAAAGCACTAAACATCATAACTAAGCATAAATAGGCAGATATAAGCAATAAATAAGCACAAATAAGCAGTTGAATAGTAAATAAGCTAAAATTTGAAAAATAGAACTTACATAAACCCTTGCTCAAAACAGGGTAAATAAGCTCCAAAGAGCTGATCTACAAGCTCCAGCTTATCAAAGATAAGCTAGTGGTGTCCATAAGCCCATCCAAGTTTGGCTTATCATCCAATAAGCTAAGGTATATTGAGGAGTGAATTTTTTTTGTAAATTTTCTTAATTACTATATTGAGTTACTTAATGGAAACAGATTATATAAAGGTCCAATAAAGAGCTTATGAGAGCTTGTGAAAGACTTTTGATAACTAGGTAACACAAATTTAAGAAAGACAAATTTTAAGCTAAAATTGAAATTTCATTAATTCATAAAAAACATTACAATATTTAAAACTTAAGTTACTACTACATAAGCTGAAAACTACTAACTAGATACTCAATGGCTTACAATGAGGCCCTATTTATACTAAAACTATGAAGGTTCTAGGTCTTCACTTGTGCTTCTTCTGTCTTGTGCTTTCTTTGTGAGTAGAACCCTTTGAAAAAGACTTCTTTGTGCTTTCTTGAATTAATCCCAGCCATTGAATCATCTTGGAGCCCAAGGTGATTGATCACATCCTTTGATTTTGTCAAAGTCTTTGAATGAATGGGAGTAGAGGGGATTGCCAGCGTGTAATTTAACCCACGTGAAGTGGGGTTGAGGGATGGTGATGGTTTTGTTGTTTTGCTGCAGGGTGCAGGGTGAAGAAGACCTTGTTTTGGCAATTTGGCGCCAAATTTGGTTTTGTGTTTGTATTCCTGTTTAGGTGAAAACAAGGGTAAAGGTTTGAAGGTTTGGCAAGATTGGCCCCTTAGGTTGAATAATAGTCTTACAATTTCAGTCCTTGTGGTGTAAAAGTTTAAGGGGTTTGGCAATATTGGCCCTTGAGGTTATATGCTTCGTTTGCAACCACCGTCCTTAAAGGACTAACAGCATTATGACTTAACAGCCTTATTGTGTGGGCTGTTAAGTATTTGGTTTGGGCTTGTTGGGCTAAGTTTGGAAATGGGCCCAATAGCTTAAATAAGCTTAATATTTGGACTTTTAATACATTAATGGGCTGACCCAGCCCATTAGATGGGTACGGGTGGGCCCATTAAGTATTTTTTTCGGTTTTGGCTTCGCTTTCGACTTTGACTTTTTGGGGTTGACTTTTTGGTTGACGGGTGGGGGGGGGGGGGGGGGGGAAAACGCATAAAAGGGGGGGGGGGGGGGGGAAGGGGGGGGGGGGGGGGGGAAAAGGGAGGAAGGATTAAATTTTGAGAAATGTAGTATAGTGGAAGGGAAGATAATTGATATTAGTTTCTATGTTTTTAGTTTTGAGATTGAAAAATGGTAGTTGGTAAGATTTTGTAGTTGTGATGAGTGTTGGTTTGTGATTGTGGTTTTTGACAAGTTGGTTAATTGGTGTTTTTGTTATAGGTGGATAAAAATTTTGGGGTATTGTTAAAGGTGATAATGGGGGGGGTATGTAAGTGTATTATTATAAATAAAGTTTTTTATTTTTATTTTTGTAAAATTTTGATAAGAAATTTTAATGAATTTAATTTTTTGAAATTTAAGTTTTAATGATTATTAATGAAGTGTTATAGATAAATTTAAAAATTAAAAAGATATTATAAGTTAAATATGAGCTAGATGCTAAAACTAAATAAACTTGTACCCTGTATACTTTTCACTCCGACAAATTATTTTCCATATTATTTAGATGGCTTATTTCGAATTTCAACCATAGATCAACGTTTGCAATATTTCTATGCGTCACGTCCACCAAAAAGTAATGAGTTTAAAGTCGAGATCAATCCCATGTAGCGCATTTTCGTCTCGGCCATCCTTAACCTTGCAGCTAATGCCCAGGCTTTTGACACCCCACAAAGACAATTATCGGGACCATTGACCTAGCGGCTTTCACACCTTGTAGATTATCCATAGTAAACCATAAAATACAACTTATAATGGAATAGATTCTTAGTTCAAAAAGCATATTTAAATTTAAGAAAAAATAATTTATACCTATATTTATGAATTTACGTTTAAAACTACACTTAATATAATAACACATCCATTAAACTAATGAAATTCCCCGAACCTTTTAGAAGGATGCACACATCGGTTGTGAGCGCGTCAGATGCAGCACCGTGTCCTCACGCAATGCCATAAGTAAACACTTTAGAAAACCAAGAATCTAAATTCCACTCGACTAATTACCTCGAAAAGTAGCTAAGTGTTCATCAAGGGGAATTAAAGAATCACTAATTTTGAAAAGCCCCGTTTTGACTAATTTTATAAATCTACACTTATTACCACACGTATTTTTGTATTTTTCCTTTTTCTCATTTTTTTGTACTTTTTCTTTTTAAGAAACTAATATGTATGACTTCCGCTATTTTTATAACTTTAGGGGTCACAGAACAAGAAGCACTTTAATCCTAAAATGCTCAAAAAGATAAATTCATCGTCCTCGGCTTTTCACTTGTCTCAAACCAAGCTTAAAAACGAAATCACCGTTAAATATAAGTTAAGATGCTAACACTACTCATATTTGCAATTTGTAAACTTTTCACTCCCGACAATTATTATATCTTAGGTGAATGTGCTTGTTTCGAATTTCAACCATGGATCAACGTTTTGCAAAATTTCTATGCTTCACGTTCCACCCAAAAGTAATGAGTTTGAAGGCGAGATCATCCCATGTAGCGACTTTCGTCTCAGCACATCCCAACCTTGCGGCTAAGTGACCAGGCTTTTGACACCCCACAGAGACTAGTATCGAGACTCACGGACCTTCGGTTTCAAAACCCTTGGATTTCCCGTTTTATACATAATTTATTTATAACTTAAAACGAAATAGTCTTAGTTCAAAAGCATATTTAAATTTAAGAAAAAGAGATTTTCCCTATATTTATTAAATCACACTTAACATTAATATAATTATACTTATACCTTTTAAACGAAGGAAATCCTCGACCTTTTTGAAGGCTGCAACATCGGTTGTGAGCCGGCAAGATGCAGCAAACTTTTATCAGTCTCGGATAATTACTATGTGCCTTATTTAGAAGACTGCAACATCGGTTGTGAGCCGGCAAGATGCAGTAAACTTTTATCAGCCCACAGTTTATTATTATTACCACATTTTTCATCATTTTTTTTTATTTTTTTTAACATTTAATACCATGATATAGAGAAAATTTCTTTTTAGAAAATTTAAGTATAAATTTGAACTAAAATTATTGATATCGACTATACTTCAATTTTTTTTATTTAAGTTTAATTTTCGAAGAGAGCACGTATTATTAGTCCGGTTAGAAGCTTATGGGAGAGAAAAGCCACAAACTACACTTATGAGATCTTAAGATTTCCAAATAATCCTTGTTTAGCATCTAACTCATACTTAACTTTATCATTTTTCATTTTTTACAAAGATCCGCGAATGCTTAGTCTAAAAGTTAAGGAACAAGCTAGAGCTCAACACGCTCGATCGAGTCAAAATTTATTCTTATTCTACCCAGCAGAAAAGTCAAAATTACGACAAAACACTTATTTTATTTTTGAAAAATTTTAAATTTTTTCATTTTTTTGGTATTTTGGTGGTAAAAACGGGATTACGCGAAAATAACGACTGCATGCACAATCAAATTGATAGATCCCCCCCCCTCATACTAGAACTAAACATTGTCCTCAATGTTTTAATAAGGGTCTCTACGTAAATCCTAAGCCGTTTATTAAGTATGCTTAAAGACCAACGTTAGTCGATAAGATTTGGATATTGGATTCCCAAAATGAAGCTGAGGATGTGAAGCTCGAGTGATCGAAGGACAAAAACCCCGAGCACGAGAGGCTTCAAAATCCAGGCAATCCTGGACAATCATCAAAAACACAAGCACACGAGAAAGAAATAGGCGAGCCTCCTCACATCACAAAACACTTATTCATTACTACTACTAATATTATATTAGGATAAGCATGGGTTGCCACCCACGAAGCGCTTATTTAAGGTCACTTAGCTTGACCCGTCCCCGAATTCATTGGTCCTTGGGGAAGGTTTGGAGATCCGGGACAACCATATATGGTATGTCCCCTCCAAAGTAATGTTTAATTCTATGAGCGTTCACCTTGAAGTTTGGCCCGTCGGTTTGAGATAACTCGACGGTGCCATAAGGGTACACATGGGAAATGGTGAACGGTCCGGTCCAGCGGGATTTTAGCTTGCCCGAGAAAATCTTCAATCTAGAATTAAAGAGGAGGACTCGATCACCAACGTTGAAAACGCAGTTTTTGATCTTGGAGTCATGGATTCTCTTTGTTTTCTATTTATAGATCAAATAGTTCTCATAGGCCTGATCACGAAGTTCATTTAATTCATTCAATTGAACTTTTCGGGATCGCGCCTCGTTCAATGAGGCATAATGCAATGCTTTAGTTCGATCGGAAGATGACAGGCCTTTTCGTACACGAGCTTGTAAGGAGTACACCCGATGGGTGTTTTGAAAGCGGTACGAAAGGCCCATAGTGCGTCATCTAATTTATCATACCAAGAGGCACGGTTACGGTCCATTCTAAGATTCTATCTTTACAAACCTACAGAAGGTTGGAGAACTTCCCACTCGCCCACAATTTGTGGGGTGATACGCGGTATCAAAGGTGAGTGACACCGAGTCTAAATACAGAAAGTACCAACACTTAACATTGACCTTTGCAATTGTCATTGCAAAAGGCGTACCGCGATCACTAATTGATAGCGCGGGAGTTCCAAACCGAACAAGAGAGATTTTAAAATTTTAATTTAACACAACTCGGGGCGTCGTTGGTGGGGAGCGCTTTTGCTTATTAACCCATTTCGATAAGTACTACGACTGCCACGAGTATATACTTGTTCCCCTCGTATAGACGGGCACAATACCCTATAAAATCGCTAAAGTACCCCAAACTTCGAAAAATTCTCGCAATACTTGGATGGGGCATTTTGGGCATTTCATCTTTTGCGGGATATTTCCCGTGACGTTGACAAGATTCACATGACTAGACTAAGTACCATGGGCATCACGATAAATTGGGGCAATAGAAACCGGAGTCAAACACCTTTTTGGCGGTGTAGTTTGGGCCATGATGTCCCCCGGTGGGTCCATTATGACAAGCCTTAAGAATATCAATGGCTTATTGGCCGTGAACATACCGCCAGATGACTTGATCCGCACAGATTTTAAACAAGAAGGGGTCGTCCCAAAAGTAATGCTTCACGTCTTTGAAGAATTTGTTCTTTTGTTGGGACAATATCCCTTTCACAACAAAGTTCCCCGCATGGTAATTTGCAAAATCGGCAAACCATAGGGTACTAGAATCACCACGAAAAGATACCATACCAAGTGTTTCGAGAGGAAACGTTTCATTTATTTCCTTTTTATCGAGCACACTTTGGTGAGGATTCTCTAATCGGGACAAATGGTCGGCGGCGAGGTTCTCGACTTCTTTTTTATCACGGATGATGATATCAAATTCTTGAAGGAGGAGAACCAACCGGAGCAACCTCGACTTAGCATCTTGTTTTGCAAAAAGATATTTTAGAGCCGAATGATCCGTATACACTGGCTAAAAATAACCTACGATCATGATGCTTTTTGACAAGACTAAGTAAGTAGTCCGGAATTTCTCGGAAGAGCATACACCACGTCTAATTAATACTTTTTTTCCGTCGTGGTGTAATGGGTTAAATCGTCATAGTTATGCTTGCATAGTGTATAGGCTGAAAAGTTTTGTTTTTCGTGCCCAAGACCTGCACCTATTGCAAAATCAGCTCGCGACACACATTACGCTCAAAAGGTAGTCCCAATCGGGGGCAAACTAATATTGGTGCATCGGTTATTTTTTTCTTAAAGATGTTATGAAAAGCGTCAATACACTCTTTTGGAGAAGAAAATGAAGTATCTTACAAGAATTTGGGTCTCGGACCGGGCTATTTTTGAGAAATCTTGAATAAATCTACGATAAAACCCGGCGTAACCAAGGAAACTCCGAATTCCTTTGACGGTGGTGGGATAAGGTAGCTTAGCAATAACATCAACTTTAGCCTTATCAACCTCAATCCCGTTCTTGGAAATCTTATGGCCAAGGACAATTTCTTCTTTGACCATGAAATGACTTTTCTCCCAATTTAGACAAAGATTTGTGTCTTCACATTGTTTAAGCATCTTGTCCAAATGGGAGAGGCAAGTTCCGAATGAATTCCCAAAGACTAAGAAGTCGTCCATAAAGACTTCCATCGTTTTTTCGATCATATCGTGAAAGATAGCCATCATACACCTTTGGAACGTGCCTGATGCATTGCATAAACCGAAAGTCATGCGACGGTATGCAAACGTTCCATAAGGACACGTGAATGTGGTATTTTCTTGATATTGAGGGTCAATGGGAATTTGAAAGTAACCCGAGAAACCGTCTAGAAAACAATAGTATTCGTTTCCCGCTAGTCTCTCAAGCATTTGGTCCATAAATGGTAGTGGAAAGTGGTCTTTACGGGTGGCGTCATTTAACTTTTGATAGTCAATGCATACACGCCATCCCGTAACCAATCGAGTAGGGATTAACTCGTTTTCATCATTTTCAACAACGGTAAAGCCACCCTTTTCGGTACACAATGCACGGGGCTTACCTAAGGACTATCCGAGATAGGGTAAATTAATCTGGCATCAAGGAGTTTAAGAACATTCTTTTTTATCACCTTGTGGATTTTAGGATTGACCTTTCTTTGGTGTTGGACCGCCGGTTTAAAGTCATCCTCCATTAGAATCTTGTATGTATAAAATTCCGGGTTAATACCCTTAATGTCAGAAAGTTGCCAAGCGAGAGCTCGCTTGTGTGACTTCAAAACCTTTATGAGAGCGACTTTCTCTTCATCTTTCAAGTCTTTAGCAATTATGAGGGGTAATTTGTCGGTACCCTTCAAAAATGCATATTCAAGATGAGACGGTAAGTCCTTAAGTTCAACATCGGGTGGTTCATCAATAGAAAATTTTTCATTTTTAGGTTCAACAACTTTAAGTTCTTGTGGAGGGAGAGGTGGTGATGATGGATCATCATTAAGAAATTCTTTAAGAAGAAGAATGTCTCCCTCCGAATCATAGTAAGAGTCATCAATTTCTGGTGAAATTGGCTCATCTTCAATAGCTAGGAAAGCATTGGTTTCCTCAAGAAGAAAATCACTATCTCCGAAGGGAGTGAGGGAAGGGGAAAAGTAGAAATGATTGGTTCCGAAGTTGGGGTGGGATTGCCACTCTTGGAAATATCCAAAAATCCAAGTACTTCTTGAGCATACTCCTCACAAGCTACATCAATGACATCGACTCGTTTAACCGATTCAATGATATTGTAGGAGAATGTCTTAGTATCACCAACTTTGAATGTTATGGATTGATCATCATGTCGAAGGGTCATTTGTTCACCGTGAACATCAATCAAAGCTCATGCCGTCCTCAAGAAGGGTATCCCAAGAATCAAAGGAACCTGAGGATCGGAAATATAATCAACGACTATGAAGTCGGCCGGAAAGAAAAATGTTCCAACTTTCACGAAAACATCCTCGGCAATGCCGGTAGGAGTAGAAATCATTCGGTCGGCAAGTCAAGTATCATTCAGGTTTTGGTTAAATCCGGGAGATTTAGCTCTTTCCATATGGAGAGAGGCATTAGGTTGATGCTTGCACCGAAATCGGCCAAGGCTAAGCATTCATCCATCTGCGGAAAATCACACGGTATAAGAAATCTACCGGGGTCTTCAAGTTTTTTGGGAAACTTTTTGAGGATAACCGCCGAGCAATTTTCATTTACCAAAGTCTTGGTTAATTCTATTAATTTATCTATCCCGTTATTAAGAGTTTTTCTAACATTGGGCAGAACTTAGGCATGTGAAGGAGAGCATCCCGCGAAACTTAGCTCGAAATGGAGATTCGAAAAATCTCCATAAATTTCGAGGCTAAAAGATCGTCTTTTTCAGGAGCTTCTCTTGATTTAGCCCATGAAGATAAGGTAAATGTGGTACAACGGGCTCACAATTTGGACCACCCGAGGTGGATGTCTTCGGCATTGGCTTTGCACAGTATCCTTTGTCACCTCGCGTTCAGTATGTTCCACTACCTTAGGAAGAGAAGAAGGCGGAGGTGGAACTTGGGGTCCACTATAAGAAACACCACTTCGGGTGGTGATTGGTTTTATATCACCCTTCGGGTTAGCAACGGTGTTGCATGAAAGAGAACCCGAGCCCGAAGCAGAAAGCGTTAATTGAATTCACAAAATTGGTCAACAATTACGTCAATTGGTCATTGGTTTTGTAAGTTTTTGTTTTTGGTCTGCAATAAATTTTCATGACTGCATCATTAGCTTTGACGTAGTTTTGAAAGTCATCATTTGACACACCTTGTTTTTGAGGAGCCGGAGCTTGGTAAGCTGGGGGTTGATTAACTGGGGGTGGATAAATTGGGCCTTGGTTGTAATTATTCCCCCGGTTTTGGTTGTAACGGTTTTGACTATTTCCTTGGTTTTGTTGAATGGGAGGAAAACTGGGAGGTCGAATTTGATTCGCAACCATCAGGGGATGGTAACCGGTATTTCCTTGGTTGTAGTTAACTGCGACGGCTTGTAAACCGTATTCTTAAATATTGTTACGATGCATGTTGCCATCGGTGGCGGGACAATTACGGTAAGAATGAGCACCACCGCAAGTTACACAACTTTCCTCGACCGCTTTTACGATAGCGGGAGCTTGAGATTGGTTTTCTTATCGAGAAGCAATGCTCTCACCATATCTTTAAGTTTGGCAACATCGGGTGAGACATCGGGGGAAGAAGAGCTCGTACTCACTTTGGAAACAATTGCTTTGCTTCATGAATGACAAACTTTGGATTTACTCTTGATGATTCTTAGGCAATCTCGAAGGCCTTTTTATCCAAAAAATTACCAACCCGCGGCGGAATTCAACGAATTTGGAATGACACGTCGAGTTCAAGGCATTGTAGAAATGTATCGAGTTTTTGATGCAATTCCGACAACCCATGATGTGGGCATCCCAAGAATATTCATTGAATCGTCTCCTGCCTCATAAAACGATTCATCAAATCTTTGTTGAAAATTTGTGATTTCATTACGAAGATTTGTTGTCTTGGAGGGAGGGAAAAATTGGTTATTAATTTTCAAAAAGAAACAAGATCATCCCAATGTAAAAATCGATTGAGAGGGGGTTCTTTCAAGCCAAATCCGGGCGCCCCCTCGAGAAAATAGAAAAAAGCATAAGCTTAATCGACGTACTCGACGTTTGGGACTTCAAATAAGAAGTGATCTTGTTGAAAATATCAATGTGAGCATGATGATCTTTTTTTATCAGTTCGAAAAAAGTGATTATTTTCACAAGAGTGAGCAAACCCATGTTTAAGCTCAACAGTTGTCCGCGGTGATCGCGGGAACAACAATGCATACTCCGTAACCCTCGGTAGGGTGCTTTGGAGCAATTGAGACCATAGTACTGTGTATGGGCCATCGTAACTACGGGAGGATCTTGATTTTAAATAAGTTCTTCAAGATCAAATGGTTTAACAAAAGCCGGTGGGACTTGTTGTTGAGGACGGTTAAAATTACGGGATTTAGAACGAGTGCGCATGCACTAAAAAGAGAATTTATACTAATTAATTTTTATTTTTATTTTTTTTTTGTTTTTCAACAATTGATTCACAAAGATTTATTTTAAGAACGGACAATGAGATAAGACAGCTTAAACCTAATAATCAATAAGCTTCACGGTAACTCTCTAAAAGAAAAACGCACAAAGGAGCGGATGAGTAGGAAAGCGCGAAGCTATTAAAAACCTTCTCCTTTAGGGTCGTAGTTCCTCGGAACAACCCTCCTTATACCCCTCTTATAGTTTGTTCAACTTTCAAAGGTGAGTCGTACCTCGCAAGTGACACAAAATGTAAGTTTTTTATCTTTGGTTCGGGAACTTATTAATGATAATACTCAAAGTTGAGAGTATTATATAATTGATTCATTTTATTTATATATAAGGACAATTTTTTTATATTTTTGATTTTTTCTTGTCTTATATATATAAAAAAAAAGAAAAAGAAAATCTTTTTGTATTTTTTTATAAGAAAATAAGCAAAATAACTTCACACGGAAGGATCTTCAAAGCACTAATTGTCAAACGTCGGAAACGACAATCGTCTTACACTCCTCCCCGGCAGCGGCGCCAAAAATTGACTTCGATCAATTTAGGTATATATAAATAATATATAATATACTACTTATATTAACCAAACCAAATCAAGTGACCCTTGATAAGGTTTAAAGAAAGAAAATCAATGAAATCCGAGTAGTATAATATTCCCGGGTCGTTTTCCCGACGAGGAATGCAAATTTGAGAGTCGAAAGTCGGTTTGATATTTGATGTTTGAATGGAACAAGATTTGATTGGATTTGATTTCTAATTCTACGGGAAAGATAAAAAAGGCATTTTAATACTAACAAATAAGGCAATTATCAAAGAAATCAAATAACGGGAATCCTAAAACGCGTCTAAATTATCAACTAAATCAAAATTAACCCTAAAAATGCAAACTTAGTTTCTAAACCTCTAAAATGATAAAAGAAAATTTTCTAAAAAGGAATTATATTTTTTTGACTTTTTAATAATTTTCTATGAATTAAAAACCTATTTAATCTATTTAAAATTCTAGAAAATGACAAATTAATACCTAAAAATTCCAAAAAATGATTTTATACTTTAGAAATGTCTAAAATATGATAATAACCTTGAAAAATATTTTTAACTACATTTTATAACTTAAAACTAATTTCTAAACTTAAATTAAAAAGCTAAAAATGAAATTTAAATTCAAAAAATGATGAAACTGATTTTAAACTTTATAAACCTCAAAATATTATTTCTAAAACTAAAAACTAATTTTTTGTAATTTTCTGAATTAATTTTCTAATTTTAAATTACTTTCTAAAAATTTAAATTACGAAAAATGATAAAAAGTAACAAATAAGTTTGGAAAAATCTGAAAAATTGCACAGAAATCCTAAATGCTATAAAGAAGCCAGGAAAAATAAGTTGAACCACTTAGCTTATCAAATAAGCACAGAATGAGCCCAAATAAGCTACGACTTATTAATAAACAAAGGGGCTCAAAATGGGCTTAAATAATAAACTTTGCAAAGGTATTAACGAAGAAGTCCCAAGGGCAGATGGTTTGAGTGCGTTATGTTAAAAGGTTGAGGGTGTTGAGGTCCAGGATTCGAGCCTTGCTCACCTTGGACTTCTACCTTCCCTTTTTGCTCTTTTTTCTAAATTTTTCTTACACAGCTTCTAATTAAGCTGTAAACAAACAACTTTTGTGAAGACAAATTTTTTCCAACTTAAAAATAAGCTCATAATTAAGCTCAAAAGGATGGCAGAATGCTTAACTAAACTAAAAGACTAAATGGCTAAACTGTTTGATCTTTTTAGGAAAAATAAGCTAACAAAGAGATAAATAAGCTAAAACATATAAAGTCCTATCCCTAATAAGCACATATGAACATAATAAGCAGGAAAACTTTAAAAAGCCAATAAGCACTTTGGCCAAAACAGTTAGCCAAACAGTCTTAAGGACACTTTTCTAGCTTAATTTTAAGCTGGTAAAAGGATCCGTATGGCTTAGAGACTTATATGCTGTTGGGAATTAAAGAGCTTCTATAGAATAATGCTGCTGAAGACTTAGTACTGCTAGTTGAAGACTTAGTACTGTTAGTTATAGTTATTACTGTTAGTACTGTTAGTATATAGTTTAGTACCTTTAAGTGTTATTTATTAGTACGCTTAAGGAGAATATTCATGAGATATATAAGGAATTTTTTTTAGGGATATGTATGGACTTAAACGCATTTTGTAAGCCTATTAGGGTTTTTCCTTGGTGTATAAAAGGAACCCTTACGGCATAGTTAGATAATAATCATCATAGAGGATATACAACAATAAAAGCAGATCAATATTCATAGATTAGTTGTTAGGCAAAACATATAGTTGTTTTGTGATTTATTCAATATAGTAAAAGTTCTGTGTTCATTGTTTTATTGTTTCTTCTGAGTATATAAAGATTAATTTCGCATAGTCTTTATATATACACACAAGGTTACTAATCTAGTTGTTTGGATTTATCTAAAAACACAAACTAAAGATCCATTCAATGGAACATCAAAGTAGAGCAGATCGGGTGTTCTGAAACCTTAATTTAGAAGAAGCAAAACTAGATCCATCACTCTGTTTATTCCCTAGATAAAAAACCATGGATCTTGAACAAAACAATTCTCTTGCAAAACTGCTACTTCTCAAGCAAGGTGATTATGACACATGGAGACTCAGGATAGAATCATACATTCAACTTCAAGACTATTCTCTCTGGGAGATTATAGAGGAAGGCAACTCTTTCAAGCTAGTAGCCCGAACCACTACAGACAATAATGGTATATCTACTACAACAATACCTGGTGCTGTTACTGCTGATGAGAATATCCTAAAGAAGAATGATCTTAAAGCCCGAAGCATTATGATGATGACACTTCCAAGTGAACATCTGCTTACTTTCAATCAACACAAGGATGCCAAGTCTTTGTTTGAAGCTATAGAAGCAATGTAATGTATCCAAGATTTTTACAAATCTTTTTGAGCAATCAGTTAAAAGATGTACATGTCCCCTTGGACTACTTTCCAGTCCTAACCCTAACTAAAAAGGTCTTGACATTTATGGTTAAACAGGGTAAGAATTTTTCAGGGAAGGTTACCCCTTTATTTGATTCCATGTTGGTTCAACAAACAGAGGATGAGGGTGATGCTTCAGAGAGACCATCTGACTCCCTAGCCATACATTCTCCTCCTTACCCAAGTGAAGACCAACCTCAGATACAGCCTGACCCATCTCCCAGACCTTCACCTACTACTCATATTCTTGATTCTATTCCAGAGGGTTTTGGTGGGAATCATGAAGGTCAGTCATCCAATGATGCATCCCTATCAGGGAATGAGGATGGTCTGACTCTCCAAAGTGTATATGACCTTTGTGTGTCTTTATGCAAATAGGTCACAGCTCAGGCTAAAGAAATTAAGGATTTGAAGGCTTAGGTCAAGAAGCTAAAGAAAGGAGTCAAACCACTTATCACACATCATAAAGCCTGGATGAAGACAAGATTGGCAAGGAAGACTTCTCTGAAGAAAAAGGGGGTACACAAGGAGTATGTATCTAAACAGTGGAGGAAATCTGTCAAAACTTTTAAGGGTGAACCATCTATGCATAAAGATCCAGCCTTTGATGATCTTGATGATTTTGTAGATGTGGATGATACATTGGACTATATGGAGAATGAGGATGTTCAAGATGAGAGGAGGAATGAAGGTACCGAGAAGGGAGATGAAGGTACCGACAAGAAAAATGATGGTACTGATAAGCAAGGTGAAGGTACTGTTGATCAAGATGAAGGGAAAAGTGTTACTCAAACACCTACTTCAACACCTACTCCAACAACACCTACTCTAATAACACCTACTCCAACAGTCTTTGGTGATGATGAGACCATTGCACAAGTCCTTATTATAATGAGTCAGAACAAGGAGAAGCTCAAGGAAAAGGAAAAAGGAGTAGAGATTAGGAATGTTGAGGAGACTGAGAGACCAAGGCCTACTTCAACAAGATCAATATTGACTTTGAGACCTCTTCCCAAGATTGATCCAAAAGATAAAGGCAAAAAGAGGATTGAAGAGGAAGATGAATCTGATACTGAATCAGAAGGCATTACTGAAGCTGAAAAGAAATTTAAACAGCTTGCTAATGATGAAGAGGTGGCCAGAAAGGTTCAAGAGGAGTGGGAAGCTGAAGAGGAGAAGAAAAGGTTGGCTGAGGAAGAAGCTACAAAGGCTGCACTCTCTAATGAATATGATTTCATTCAGGCAAGACTTAATGCTGACAAGATACTTGCTGAAAAGCTTCAAGAGGAAGAGAGAGAGAGATGTATACTATTGAGCAGAGAGCCAATACTCTTCAAGACACCATTGATGCACACAAATAGATTTCTTACTCCCAAAAACAAAGATCTGAAGCTATCAGAACTAAACCTCCTTCAAGAAATCAGCTTAGGAACTAAATGATGACATATTTGAAGCATGTTGGAGGCAAGAAGCATTCTGATCTGAAGACCAAGGGTTTTGAAGAAATAAAAGCTTTGTATGACAAGATAAAAAGGTCTGATGATAGTTTCATTGCTATTGGTTCTGCTAAAGATGAAAAAGTAATCAAGGAGATGAATAAACAAGTTGCTGATGCTTCTAAGAAGAGAGTAAAGAAAGATGAATAGTATTTAAGAGGAGAAATTAAAGGAGAAGATGAACTAAAAAAGAAAGCTTGGTATAAGGAAGAAGATGAAATCTAAGAAAAAAAGTTCACTTCTAAAGATGATGAAGAGTTAAGATTGTGTTTAACTATAGTTTCTAATGAGGATAAGGAAGTGGATTATGAGATACTTGACAAGAAGTATCCTATCATAGAATGGAGATCTGAGTATCTTACAACCAAACCACAGTATGATGAGACTGAAGAGATAGAAGATGTTTATCTTAATGTGGTGATTAGAAGTAAATAAACAAAAGAAGATACTTCAGTACTTTGAGTGCAGTGCTTTCCATACTTATAGAGATGACATATGTGCTATATATCAACATGTGATGAAAAAATACCGAAGATAGACACCTGAAGGATTTGACATAAATACTTTGGGGAATTTGCTAAACAATGTTCAATCAAAGTGGAAATGATGAGTTTTGGAATGCACAACAAAATTGGAAGATAGTGAGCTGGAAGCTACATAGTTCTTCAGGGATACACACTATAATGACTGATGAAGGAATAGTCATTCATATGCTTGTAGAGAAAAATATCCTATGAAAAAGGAAGTGTTGTTAAATTACTTAAGGGTGAAGTTAGAAACTGAAGAGACAGTACATGGCATTGGAACTGAATTAGATTGTCAAGCAGCCAGATTACTGAGTTAGAACCTGGAAGACTCTGAGGAGATGAGAAGATCTTGAGTGTTGGTTCTAAGACCAACACAACAAATGTCATCAATTCACCATGCGTTAACAGGCATATAAATGGCTAGTCCCATAACAAACGGCTTTTGAAAGACTTCTCAATCCGTTTATGGGTTGACAATTTACCAAAATTGTAGGGTTCTCAACTCACCTTGCTTCATTGTTAAGAGTTGGCTAGTCCAGGATCAAACAGTTCCTGGTAAAGACTAATCCAATCTGTGATATATGAAAAAAAATATTGCTAAAAACTATATGGGTTTATCAATGCACCATGTTTAGGCAATAAAGGCATTAACTAGTCCAAAAGCAAAAAGCTTTTGGTAAAGATAGAAGTCAAAACTGTTTGATAGTTGGTATTTTACTCAAACTACAAGGTAATCAATTCACCTTGTTGGTTACAATGAAGAATTGGCTACCCAGAGCAAATGCTACTGTAAAAGGAATAACAAATTCGTTAATGGCTGTAGTATTGCCAAAACTACAAAGCCAACTTAGTTCGATGCTGCTGAAAAGAAAAGATGCTGATAAGATGGATTAGCTAAAGATAAAAATCTTAAGATCAAGATCAAGAATTACAAAGTGTTTGGAACATCTCCAAGAACTTAAGAATAATAAACTAAGACTACATGAAGATTAAACAAGTTCAACAATCATGTTTAGAGGGAGATTGTTTGGGAATTATGCATTCCTGACTTAGTACCGCTAGTTATATTAGTTAGTACCGCTGGTTGTTATTAGTACTGATAGTACAAAATAGTTAGTACTGATCAGTTAGTTAGTACTGTTAGTATAAAATAGTTAGTACCGTTTAAGATATATGCATGAGATATTGGAGGTAAGATAGTATTATCTTTACGCTTTTGAAAGTCTGTTAGGGTTTATCCTTGGTCTAATAAAAGGAACCATACAGGCATAAGGAGAAGATATATCTCCATAGACATCTCAAATCTCATATTAGTAAATCGTAATCATTTTAGCAATTAATCAAAAGTTTAGTTTATCAATATCATTGTTCTTCTTAGCATTATAAAGTAGATTCCGCAAAACTTATAGTGTTTTATTATCTTGTTTCTCGTAGTTTGTGTGAATCGAATCATATAGCAACAACCCATAACAAGGGTAAAAAGATCTAGTATTCAAAGGGTCCACAAGTGTTGGGATCTGAGATTTGATGATTACAAAACTAAATATGCAAAATTGAAGAAAGATGAAACAACAAGGGACTTAATGTGAAATATTAAGTTAGCTTTCTATGTAAGCTAGGTTTTCTTGTAAACCCTCTATATAAAGGGTATTAGGGTGTCTGGTTTATGCATCCAGAATAGAATAGAATAGCAGACTTCTCAATGAGAGTCTAGCAAAGCGTTTTGAGTATTACGTTTAGTATAGAGTAGGTTAGTCATTAGATAGTGATGTAGTCTTATTATTCTGAACATATATAATGAAGGCCTTCAATGTTTTAGTAGTTAAACCTTGTATGAATAGCATTATTGTATCTTAATTATTCGCTGCGATTTTAATGTTATTCGCGAAAACTAATCTAGATGGGTAAATCGATGCTCAACATTGGTAACAGAGTAGGTTGCTCTTGATATCTAGGATTATACAAGGTTAATGTATCGAATTGGCCAAGAAAAGAAGGTATCAAATTTTGTTTTCTTTTTCGGTAAATTGCTCTAATTCGATATTAACCCTAATTCGGTAATGAATGATTTTTGGTTCCATGATTCAAGAATTCATGTAATTATGTACATCATAAGGGGATCATGGGTTTTAGGGTTGATTCATACGATTATTGTTTGATGAAGATGGCATAATCATGAAACCCTAATTTTTCTAAGGTTTTTCATATAAATATTCATTGTTTCTGATTGCGTCAAAGGTCACGTTTCTGGTGCTTTAATCTTTTGTATTGAAGCCTTACTGATTTGATTCGCTGGTCTTAATAAGCAATTGGTTTTGTTGTCATGATTAACAAGAAGGATTTCACGTTGCTATTGTTATATCAGATCTTTTGATTTGTTATCTTCTTAAACGTGATTTAACTGATGACGCGACTATTTGGGTTTCACAACACCATGACAATTAAGGCTACTGATATATGAAGGTTTGACTGTGGTTACTTCTTTTGGTTCGATTAAGTCTACTGGTGATATAATGAATATTACTGAGGTTACTTATAAATCATCGAATACTATTACTTTGTTTAAAAGTAACCCTACTGGTGAATAAAGTACATCTCGTTAGTATTGCTCAAAAGAAAATAGTGCTCGTTAAAAGTTTATACTGCTTGTTGTTTTGTTAATATTGCCAAGGTAATATTACTATTGCCAAGAGAATAAAGAATTAGTGACAGTTTAGTGACACTAAAAAGTGTCACCAAAAGAATGGGAGGAAGGAGAATACGAATTAGTGACAAAATTAGTGACAGATTAGTGACAGATTAAGTGTCGCTAACAGATATGGGAGGAAGGAGAATGCATATTAGCGACGAATTAGCGACAGTTTTGTGACAGATAAAGTGTTGCTAAGCATGGGATTCAAAGAAGTTTTAGTACTACTAGCATTATGTTTGTACTGCTAGTATTGGATAACTCGTTACTACTACTGGGCTTATAGTACAACTGTTAGTGTGATATCTAGTGTTTAGGATTATTTGATACTACTGCTAGTTGCTTTGATATTGGGCTGTTTATCAGGTATTAGATATGGATGCGAGTTTACTGGATGCTTATGATTGGGGTATGTGTTGTGATGGGAGTAGCATTGGGAGTTCAAGATTGATGTTGTTAGTACGTGTTTATGCTGCCAATACTTCATTGCTACTGCCTGGTTTTATTAATGTTGCTGCCTATTATTTTTAGTACTGCTAGGTTTGTAAAAGCAGATAATATTGTTTTCTTTGTCATGGCTCGTTGAGTTTCTACTGCTAGCTTTAATAGCAGTCGGGTGAAAATGTTTCTACTGCTAGCATTGTCCGATGTTAGACAACAGATGCCGTTTGGATCTCGGATATAACTATTCTTTCACAACAGTTTATTCTTATTAGTTATATGGCTATTATTTTAGGATTGATTGAAGATGTGATTATGAAGACAATTGATTATCACTTATTTGATGTTGTAGTTGAGTTTTTTTGGATGCGTGTTCTTATCATATCTTAAAAGTGGTGTTACACTTTGAAGATAGCTTGTTTGTGGCTTAGAAACGATGTGACAAAGACTTGACAAATCTAGCAATGTGTGATTTTTCTTATGATGCTCAATGCTTATATTCTCTATCACTTAAAGGAGTTATGTTGTAGTGCTCAGTGTCTCATCTAGTTGAGGATTCTTTCAAGAGGTTGCAGTCTACTTATACTTTTGTGCTTTGCATATGAGTTCGACGTCACGTAGATAAACAAGACATAAGACACAAGTTTGGTAAATTTTACTTCTACATCAAGTTCGTTATACTTAGTTTTCTTCATCAATGATCATTACATAGAGCCTACTGAGTTTGAGATTCAAGAGATGGTTAACATACTTTTCAAGGGAAGCTTATTGTTGACATGTTTAACCATCTACATGCACCACTTAAGGGGAAGTGTTTCATTACTACTGCTGATCATTATTCCTACTGCTAGTTTATATTTTTACTGCTCAGATTCATTTTTCTTATTGTGTGTAATGGTGGGCAATTTGAGTCATTGGAAGGATGGATTAGTAGTTGTGGTATATGATTTGTAGCTATTATGATCCGCATATCTTCAGAAGACCCCTATTTGATTATTACAAAAAGGGGAAGAGGATTACAGGTTTATTGATTTGCAGCTTATTATGTGTGGTGGCATGTTCAAGGAAGTCTTAAGTCAAGGGGAAGCATTGAAGATTGTTTCATTCATAGAGATAGTTTTGTAATATCAAATAGGGGAAGATTGTTAGGTTTATTGATTTGATGATTACAAAGCTACATATGATTAAATGAAGACGAATGAAACAACAAGGGCTTAATATACACTACCTATGACAATCCTATCTACATTTATGTCAAGCAAACATCATAACATGTCAAGTCAATGATCTATTATCCATTTCATCATATACGTTATCTATTTAACGAAGTTTTTATGACATTATTATCAAATGAACTTTAACCGTTATCGTTTATGCCTAAACCCTAATTTCATTAACAAGTATACATTTAAGATGAATGTACAAATAATCAAGGAACATGTATAAGTATCTTAGCATCTCATTTAAATACATTTTCCCTCCAAAATAAGGTACAAGCACCTTAAAGTACAATGTATAAGTCTTTAAAGCACAAATCCTGTAGGATCCCAATTATCACTTCATAACATATAACGAATCAAAGAAGAAAAGAGAAGAAGAAATGAAGGTTTTAGAGAGAGAAAGAGGAGAGAGAGAGTTGAGAGAGAAAGGAGAAAAAGAAATATTATAAATGAAATTAACTTACTTTTCCTTGGTGGAAAAGTTACTTATATACCCCAACACATTAAGTGACGTTCG